>CABHPR010158049.1:0-39985 GCA_902168415.1 Peromyscus melanophrys | reverse complement strand
GGGGGGGGGCTAGAGAGATGGCTCAAAGGTTAAGAGCACTGGCTGCTCTTCCAGAGGTCCTGAGTTCAATTCCCAGCACCCACATGGTGGCTCACAACTATTTATAATAGGATCTGATGCCCTCTTCTGGCACACAGGTATGCATGTAGAGCACTCATACATAAAATATAAATAAATTAAATAAAATAAAAAACAGACACAATGTTAAGAAGCACTACATATCCTCACCAATTAAAAAAAAAATCAGTTGGGCAGTGGTGGCGCACACCTTTAATCTCAGCACTCAGGAGGCAGAGCCAGGCAGATCTCTGTGAGTTTGAGGCCAGCTTGAGCTACAGAGCAAGATTCAGGACAGGCACCAAAACTACACAGAGAAACCCTGTCTCAAAAAACAAAAACAAAACCAAAACAAGACAAAAATCTAGATGTTAGGAGTCTCTTCATCTTAAGATGTTGGCGACTAGTTCAGGTATTGCAGAACGATGCATGAAGCTCTCACCAGCTACTCTGATGTCAGCAAAGATGACATCAAAGAGCTAAGCACAAAGGAGGGACCACAGAAGTGGACTGAGTCAGGCTGGGGCCAGGGGCAGTATCTGAGGCCCCAGAAGGAGAGCTGAAGCCTCAGCATGGGGAGCTGGGTGAGGAGCTGGTGACCTTAAGCTCTGGCTGCTAAGCACCCCATTTCCTTCCAGATCTCTCCCAGTCAGAGGACAGCCTGCCTGAGTCTTCACAGAGCCTAAATGTCTCAGAAAGGTGAGCTGCAGGCTGGGGACACCCCACTGAGTGGAGAAACAGAGCCTGGATGTGACAGAGCAGAGTCTGATGGTACCCTAACACCATGGGGAGGTCAGAGCAGAGAATTCCAGAATCTAGGGCTTTTCTGATATCTGTGCTCAGGTTGTGTCTGTCTGCCGATGGCAACGTCCCTGTGAGGCGGAGGCCAGCTCGCAAGATCCTAAGCCAGGTCACAGTGCTGGCATTCAAAGGGGACGCGCTGCTGGAGCAGATAGGTGTCATTGGCGGGAATCTCACCGGTATCTTCATTCACCGTGTCACCCCGGGCTCTGCAGCTGATGAGATGGCCTTGCGTCCCGGCACCCAGATCATGATGGTGAGCAAGAGCGGGAGGCCATGCCGGTGCCAGGCTTCTGGGCCAGGGTAGGGGGTTTGGTGGGAGAGACAACGGTCTGCCTCTGACAGTTCCGCTCTGGACTGACAGAAAGTGCTGCCCACATCCATAGACAAGGATCATGGGAGGGAAACCCAGCCCCCGTCCCATGCCTGGCAATCTAGATCCTCCAGAGCCTGGAAACTCAGAGAAGGCCACTGGAATGTGTCGGTTCTGACCAGAGACCTTGGTGGAGTTCCCAAGGTGAAATTCAGGGGCCTTGTACCTGTCACACAAGTGGTCTAGCTCTGAGTCACACCCCAACATTGGCCAGGCTTGAAAAAGCCTTTCCAATGGGGTTGGATTTTGACTGTGGTTTTTTTTGTTTTGTTTTGCTCTTGCTTTTTACTAAGATTTTTTTTTTTTTGAGACAGGGTTTCTCTGTGTAGTTTTGGAGCCTGTCCTGGATCTTGCTCTGTAGACCAGGCTGACCTTGAACTCACAGAGATCCTCCTGGCTCTGCCTCCCGAGTGTTGGGATTAAAGGTGTACGCCACCACCGCCCGGCTACTGTGATGATCTCTTGTCACTTTGTATATGTACAGAAATATATATGATATAAAATTCACCATTTTAACTATTGAATTTCATGGCAAAATGTCCAAATCAGGACAGAGCACAAATATACATATAAATGTAAAACATAAATTATTCTTATTAAGTGAATACATGGGTGGGGAGGGTGAGCTTGATGTGGCCTAACAGCACAATTTTCTAGAATTATATATGTGTATTGTGCATGCATGTATGCAGGTATGGTGTGTAGGCACAATGTGTGTATGAGTGTGGCTGCACAAATGCATAGAACACTTGTGGAGGTCAGAGGACAACTTTGGGGGTCATATTCTCATCTTCCACCTTGCGGCAAGGCAGGCCCTCTCTTTTCAAAACGACATTTATTTCACTGGGTGTGATGGCCTACGCCTTTAATCTCGGCACTTAGAGGGCAAAGGGAGGTGAATCTCTGTGAATTGCAGGCCAGCCTGGTCTACAAACTGACTCTGTCTCAAACAAACAAAAAACACATTTGTTTATCTATTTATTAATTTATTTACTTACTTATTTATTGACTTATTTGTCTGCGTGTCATAGAACACGTGGAGGTCAAAGGGCAGCTTGTTGGAACTGGTTCTCTCTTCCACCATGTGGGTACCAGGGATGGAATTTGGCTTTTCAGTCTTTGATGATGAGCAGCTTTACCTGCTGAGCCTGGGCCACGCCTAGGGTCTCTCCTCCTTTTTGGGTTTTTGGTGTGTGTGTGTGTGTGTGTGTGTGTGTGTGTGTGTGTGTGTGTGTGTGTGTGTGTGTTGTTTTGTTTTATTTTTGAGACAGGGTCTCACTATGTAGCTCTGGCTGTCCTGGAACTCACTATTTAGACTAGATTGGCCTTGAACTCACAGAGATCCTGCCTCCAAGTGCTGGAATTAAAGCCTGCACCACCTCACCTGGCTCTTCCACCTTATTTCTGCCTCTTGCAGCAGCTACTCCAGGCTCTCTGGTCACGAGTCATCCCCTTCCCCACGTCACATCTCAGGGTTAGAGCGCTGACATCGCAGATTCCAAGGGTTGAACTGGGGCCAGCAGGCTTGCATGGCAAGTGTCTTTACACACTGAGTTGTCTCCCTGGTCCCAAAAGCACAATTGTTCAACTTGAAGCCTTTTAAATGATTTTTTACATTAAAATTTTTTTATTATGTGTATGAGTATTTTGCTGGCATGTATGACAATGTATCACCTGTGTGCCTGATGCCCATGGAGGCCAGAAGAGGGCATTGGGTACCTCAGAACTGGAGTTACAGACAGTTGTGAGCTACCATGTGGGTGCTGGGAACTGAACCCTAGTCCCCTGGAAGAGCAGCCAGTGCTCTTAACCACTGAGTCATCTCTCCAGCCCCTACTTTGATTTTTAATTACTTGTATGTGTGACAGGGGCATGTGCACATGAATGCAGGTGCCTGCAGTGGCCAGAATTGGACATCAGATCCCCTGGAGCTAGAGTCACAGACAGTTGTGAGCTGCCATGTGGGTGCTAGGGACTGAACCTGGGTCCTCTGTAGAAGCAACAAGTGCTCTTAACCACCGGGTCAAATTTCCAACCCCCATCTTTAAGCATTTAAAAAAATATCAAGAAATGTGCCAGATGGGTTTCACCCCATCCCTGGGGCTCAACTATTGGCCCCAGTGAGAGAACTAGGAGTGGGCATTTCCCTTCAGAACAGTGTGTCCACAGTGAAGCAGGAGCCCCTCGCTCTTGAAGAGCCCACACACTCCGTGTACATGGTCATCCCCGTCCCCTTACATACACATAGGAAGAGCTCCATGATACTATAATCCTAAGGCTGACAACGGTCGGTTGAGGAGCCATTCCTGTTGCAGAGGTCTTCTATGGCATTTGAGAGAGTCGTATCACCCTGAGGAAACTCTGGACTGACAGTCCTAAGATATACCACAATATACACATATAGTAACACGGAAACACATGTCTCCTTAGACTTAACCAAATGAATGAGTGAGGTACCATGGAAGCCCCACCAGATAGGGCTTCACAGATGGGGGAGGCTTGGGGGGGGTACTCTGGTACTAAGTGGGTGAGGATCCGTGATGCCACTCAACAGCTCCATGACATAGAATAGATGGGCCCCAAACATACAGAATCCTGATCTAGAATGATCCAGAATGTTCTGGAACGTCCTGAGGTCTATTTTCAACAGAGACTATCCTCAACAGTGGAAAGGTTAGGGGTGGGTTGATGGACCGGGAGTGTGTATGATGCATATGTGTGCAGCTTGATGCTGTAACAACTACCTCCACACACAGCTGTGACAAGAGATTCTGAAAGGCCATGATAGGCTAAGGTGGGTGGGTGGCTGTGGAGGGCCAAGAGGTCCCTCTGCCAGCTCCCACTCCCCTCTCATCTCAGCTGCCACACCGTCTTGGTGAGAGTTCACCTTCACGCTTTGCCCTCAGGTGGATTACAAGCCAACTGAGCCATCATTAAGGGCCACTCTGGAGAATACCACACTGGAGCAGGCTGTGGGGCTTCTCAGGAGGGTGAACGGTTCCTGCTACCTGTCTGTGAAGATCAACACTGAAGGTACAGGCACCACCCTACGCTTGCTCAGCTCTCCAGTCCCCTCCTTGGACCCTAAGCCCTTTGACTCTGCAGTACCTCCAGAGCCCATGCCTACCAAGGGCTAAGGCAGTGCAGCCAGGCTCACCCTGAATCCCCCACGCTCCAAAGAACTGGAAACTTCCCTCCATCCCACTGGGCCCAGCACCAAAGTGACTCCATGGCTTTTCCTCCTTTCACATTCTAGAACCTTCCTTGTGTAAGTTCTAAGATCTAGGATCATCAGCCATGGATGTCTTTTATCAGGTTATAAGAACTTAATCCAGGATCTAGATGCCAAAGTGGTGACCTCTGGGGATTCCTTCTACATCCGAGTCAACCTGGCCATGCATCGAAAGGGAGGGGGGGAGCTGCATGCCCACTGCAATGATATCCTGCATGTCACTGACACCATGTTCCAAGGCCGAAGCTGCTGGCATGCCCATCACGTGAACCCTTATACCATGAAAGACATGGAGCCTGGCACCATCCCCAACTATTCACAGTGAGTAGCTGCCACTGGCTCTACGCATCCCCATAGAAGTTTCAAGGACAACATCCACAACATGATGAGGTCCCCCTGAAAGGGAAAAATCAGTAGCCCTCTTGAGAGATGCTCCCCCAACTCTAAAGGTATTTGCTGACCAGCAGTTTTAGAGCTGACTGGAGACTGAACTCATGTGGAGATAGGACTGGAACCATAAATCTAAGTTTATATATCCTGGACTCCGCAAAACAGGATATGGGGAGTGAAAAATGTATGTCTCTGTAGACACCCTGCATCCTGTCAGCCACCAGTAATTTCACACTTACAATTCAGCCAGTAACTTCAAAGAACTACCTCACCCCCAGCCCCCTTGTCCAATCCAGAGATATGTAACCCTCTGCACATAAACCTTTCCTACAAGCCCAGGCTTGCTTTGCTATTAATAAACCCCTGTGTGCTTGCATCGGATGTCGGCTCTGCGGTGGTCTTGCTTGGGGGTCTTGCGACATGGGCACAACACCTCCTGCCCAGGAGGAAGCACAGTCCTTCCAGAATTTTCCCTGTCCTATAGCAGAGCATCTACCCAAGAACAGAGACTGGAGGAAAGGTTAACTTCTAAGCATGGGGTCCCCTGGTGGTAGTACCCTCTCTGTTCTATGCCCTGGCTGCTCATTAGCCCCCACGGGGACCAATGTGGGACAGTTAAATTAGCATGTCCTGGCCTGGCCTGAGGCTTGGGAGATACTTCAAAGGCCCAGTCTCTGAGCCCTGGGTGGAGCACTCCAGTCTCTGAGCCCTGGGGTGTCTCCAGCCTGTATGTCACTCTCGGCCTTGAGGCTGCTCAGTCAGGCTGTCAGAGCCTCTTTTCCTCCATTTGCCCAGGGCTCAGCAGCAACTCCTGGCCCTCATCCAGGATATGACTCAACGGTGCACAGTTCCCCGCAAGGTGAGCCTCTAGTCAAAGAGTATGGTCCCCTGGGGTGGGCTGGAGAGACTGGGATGCTGTGGAATCCTGTGCGGGAAGTGTGGACCACTGAGCTGCGGGGCAGTATCTGGGCCCTGTGTACCCCACCAAGCCCTCAAAGGCCTGCAGGCCTTTGCAGTGGGCCACGTGAACACACCAGGCTCCACTCCCAAAGTGGCTCCTGCTCTTCCTCACTCTCCTGGTCCCCCTGTCACCGACTCACCTCCTTGTTCTTGTTTCCTCTGAGGTCGGGCACCTTGTTCTCTTGGGACACAGAGCACCTTTCACTTTGAGCACACATCTGTCCCTGAGCAAGGTGCTAGCAAATTCCTGCCTGGAGCACAGCGACGCCAAGTTGGGAGGGGGCCTGCTCTTCTCTCTGCCTTTTGCACCCGACCCCTTCCTGCAGAGCCCTGTTGCCTGAGGCCCCTCCCCTGCCTCCCACCCCCTGGTGTGGGGCTTGGGAAGCCTGCTTGCTCCATGGCACAGCCTGATTGTTCAGAAGCTGCTCTGGATTTGCTTATGGGGCAGAGTGCCAAAGTAGGGAGGGGGTGCCAGGCCCCAAGCCCGCTGTTGATGGCTGAGCCTTGCCCCTTCCTATCTCCCTGCTCCTCCTGGGACAGCCTTCCGGAGGACCACAGAAGTTAGTACGAATTGTCAGTGTGGACAAAGCCGGCGCCAGTCCTCTCTCTTCGACCTTTGACCAAGGCCAGCTGACTTCTGGCAGGGAGGAAGGTGAGGCCTGGCCAGTCGGCATAAGCACCATGTGGGCATGGGGGGCGCTTGTGGGTAGTTCAGTCAGGGTGGTGTCTCTCACTCAGGCCAGGGGCTGCTATGTTTATTGATTCTTCTGTATAGATGATTTGCCTGCATGGACTTACATGCACCATGGCATGCAGTGTCCCTGGAGGCCAGAGGAGGGCATCAGACTCCCTTGGCACTTGAGTTACGTACAGGTGGTTGTGAGTCACCATATGGGTGATTGGTTTCTCTGGAAGAGCAGTCAGTGCTCTTAACAACTGAACCATTTCTCCAGCATCCGCTCACCCGCACCCCAGCCTGATTTTTTTACAGATCATAATGTCTACATGCCTTTCTGGACAGCAGCTAAGCAACATATTTGATGTCCTTTAAATGGCCATGCCCCTCGCTGAGACCTGACCCAGTGGAACTATCCAAAGGCTACTAGCACACAAATATGTGCAGGAGTCTGTTTGGAACTACCAGATGCCTGGAGTCACACAAGGGTGGTCACTGAGTGGTCAGTGTGCACAAGGTCATGCTAGAGGTCTGACGGTCATGCTAGAGGTCTGACCGTCACAGCCCCACAGGCAAAGCTGCACAATGAAGTGGATCAGAAGTGAATCTGGTAGAAGACAAATCGTCCACGTTCTCTCAAGAAAGTTCGGTTGCATAATATAAGATGGATACTGAGATTCAAGAGATGGCTCAGTTGTTAAGGACACATACTGCCCTTGTGGAGGACCCGTTAACAACCATCTGTAACTCCAGTTCCAGGGGATCCAATGCTATCTTCTGGCCTCTGCAAGCATTAGTGCACACACACACACACACACACACACACACACACACACACAGGTAAAACCCTCATACACATAAAATAAAATAAATTTATAAAAATCAGATTGATGTTGGAGACAGGCACAACATAACTAATCCAGAAGAGAAGCAAACGGTCCAGCAGGGAGGAGGCTGAGGACCCTGTGGCTTCAGGGGCAGGGCTGAGTGAAAGACAGGGCTGGGTCAATGGGGAAAGAGGGAGAAAAGGATGAGGGAGGAGAGGGAGGGCTGGGGTGAGAGACAGGGCCCCCGACATCCTTCCTTCAGGAGGAACCAGGCTTCTCTCACAGTCAGAGGCTCATCCTGAAGAGCTGCCAACTCTGTGGTCCAGTCAGCAGTACCAGCATTCATAATTAGAGACACAGAAGCTGAGAATGTCCTGTGTCAGTCCCCCCCCCCCCCCCCCGCCCAGGGGTGGGGACACAGGTGGGCGGAGCTCATAGCCTCTCCTCCACAGGTGGCTCCAGCATGTGCTTCTGGGCAGAGAACTGCTTCACCCTGGCCCCATACACCCTGGTGCACCCCCACAGGCCTGCCCGGCCCCGGCCTGTGCTCTTCGTGCCCAGAGTAGTTGGGAAGATCCTGAGTAAAAAGCTCTGCCTCCTCCAAGGCTTTAAGCAGTGTCCGGCAGGTATGCACTCCTTGGTCCCATGGCCAGAGGCTGTCTGTCTTGGGTCAGCAGAGAGCAGGTGACCCTGTGTTCCATATCAGAACAGAGGGCCACAAGCTGGGACATGGAAGGGTGAGGATTGTCTCACGTTTCCCTGGTTGTCTGGCCTCAGGGCCTCAGCAGAGCTCTGATTTCTCTGGAGGGCTGCAAGTATGAGTCCTTCCTGACTCTTCTAGCACCTTACGGGTACAGGAGGTCCCCACCCATCTTGGCTTTGGTCACTCCTGCTCTTTTTCCTTCTATGTGTCTATGTCTACACATGGCCTTCTTAGGGTCTATTGTAGCCCAGCACTGTCTCATAGAAAAACCCAATTTCCAAAGAAAGTCAGTCCATTCTGAGTTCTGATGGACATTAGTGGGGTGGGTCGTTATTGAAAACAGGATGGACTTAGCAGGGTAGTATGGCTGGACGGTTCTATCAATTTGCTACCAGCCACCAGGCAGCTTTATGGAAGTGCCTGCTAATCCCCAGGCCCACAGGCTCAGGAAAGGCAAACTGACATGGGTGGGTCACTGTGTGGGGTGACAGTGTCCATCCTACCCTCTTGACTTCCAGAGGAGAGAAGGAAGCAGGCACCATCCATGATGCCTCTCCATTGAGCACCTCCCTCAGCCAGCCTCCATGGGAAAGTGGGAGAAACTGACTCCCAGAGGCCCTGGGAGCCCATGAGTTCCTCTAGAAATGGTCACCTGGGTGCAGTTGGTGCAGACCAGTGGGACAGAGCAACACAGACTGTGTGCACTGCACATGCCCAGAGAGAGAGGGTGATACTGCAGGAGATGAAGTCCAGCCAGCAGGGGGCAGAAGGGAGGTGGTAGCTGGAGGCAGCGAGGTGGTCCAGCCGGCCAGCCAGCATGTACAAAGGCACACAGAACACTGGGCTTGAGCCACTGCTCTGGTGGCCAAGGAGAGTGGAGGCCAGGTGTCCAGTTTATAAAAACCCTGACAGTTTTGAAAGAGGGCAAGTTCTCTGAGGCTTGATATTTGAACACCTTTCTTGAAAGCAGGATGGGAAATGGCTGAAGAAGGCCTGGCCAGGGGATGTGCTCAACTGCTGGAACTTGGGGGCCCAGGGTTCCCAGCAATGCTGCAGTGGTGGTGGGGGAGGGGACTCCCGAGATAGATACAGCTGGGCTGCCTTGATAGACAGACATAGGCTAGGAAGAGGGCAGGGCCGTTCTGACCAAGCTGGGACTGTGAGAGCTGCTCAGGAGGCTCCAGATGGGTTCTCAGCCTCAGCACTAGGCCATCTAAGGCTGCCATTCTCTATTTTGTAGCTGTCCTGAGCACTGTAGGATGTTTGACAATATGCACACAATGGAAAATTGCCCCAAACACTTCCCAGTATCCCCTGGAGCCAGGACCATGCTGGGTGGAAAAAGTGATTTAAGGGACTGGTGGGAATCCTCAGTGTTAGGAGTTGGATCCATCTATACGTTTGGAGCTTGGGAAGTGATGTTGAGCATTTTCCATTTGTCTGTCTGCCTATCTATGGGTCCATCCCTCCATCTATCCTTCCCCCAACCTCACCTGCCCCAGATTCCACACATGCCATGCTCCTGGCTCAGGACTTCTGGTAGGAGGCAGGGTAGGTTTCTACATGGTTACTGAATATGGTGGGAGACCTCCAGTGTGGGATGCTTAGCAGGGCTCCCTCAGGATCCCAGTGTATGACCACTCCACCTAATGTCACCACCAGAGTACTTGAGCCAAGAGGAGTATGTCACCTGGAGCCAGAGAGGAGATATCATCCAAGAGGGAGAGTCAATAGGTGACCACCACTGGGTCACCCGGCATGCTGTGGAGTCCCTCATGAATACGGTAAGGGAAGGGTTAAAAGGCTACTCTGGGGGTAGCAGCTTCTGCCCAGACTTGTCAAGGAATTTGGGGATTCACTTATGGGGCCCTAGATACCCAGCTTCATGCTCTACAGGAAGGGCAGAGAAAGACCCAACCCTGTTCCCATCATCCATTGATGATGCTGGACCACCCTTGGGTGGGCCTTTGCCTCAGTTCCCTTAACTTGGGATGTTTGGTAGATGTTTGTTAATAAATTAAATAAATGGAGACATTAAGACTATCATTTCACAGCTCACATTGAACTGTCAAGTTTCATACTTACACAAGGAGCAGGAAGGACACACACACACACACACACACACACACACACACACACACACACACGCCATGGAAGGTGACAGCTGGCATTGTCTGATTTTTTTTTAATGTGTATTGCTGTTTTGCATATGTATCTGTGTGAGGGAGTCAGATGGCCTAGAACTGGAGTCACACACAGGTGTGAGCCACCATGTGGATGCTGAGAATTGAACCCAGGTCCTCTGGAAGAGCAGCCAGGGCACTTAATGGCTGAGCCATCTCCCCAGTTCCTGCATTATCTCATTCTTAAGGTTTACACTCCATGCAAAATCTATCTCAGGGGGCTGGAGAGATGGTTAAGAACACTGCTTGTTCTTCCAAAGGTCCTGAGTTCAATTCCCAGAAACCACATGGTGGCTCACAACCATCTGTAATGAGACCTGGTGCCCTCTTCTGGCCTGCAGGGATATGTGCACTATATACATAATAAATAAATTTAAAAAAAAATCTATCTCAGTGTCAAAGGTTTGCAATCCCAGGTTTTCCCAGGGTCAAATCAAATGGACATCACCCTTTAAGAGCTACAGAGGGCGCCCTGGTGCGTGCCAAGAGTCCTCTATTCAGGACTCTTCTACACAGCCCTGCTCTCTGCTGCATGGGGTTAGTCTCGCTTCCTCCCAGACTTGAGGCCCATGAGCTTAACTTGCTTCTCTATGCCCTCCCAAAGAGCACCCATGCCCTGCTGGATGTCCGGCTGGACAGTGTCCGTGTCCTGCACAGGATGGACATCTTCCCCATCATCATCCATGTTTCTGTCAATGAGAAGACAGCAAAGAGACTCAGGTCGGTGCTTGCTGAGGGCTGGGCAGTGGAGCTGGGCAGGAGGGTCCAAACAGGGGCCTGAGCTCTGGAAAAGCTTGGCATAGGCCTCTGGAACACGCTAGAGCTCTTTCTATTCCAGCCTGCAGTGATGGCCTCACATCCTCAGGCCAGAGGTCCAGCTTGAAAACCCTTCCCCTGCTCCAGCAGGCTAAAGCCACACAGTGCCTGAGGCTCTTGAAGCCTCATTCGTGCTGATTCCCCTTCCCCATCACTTGGTATGTGGCTCAGACAAACACATCCCACTGCCTGTGTCCTTTGGGAAGTGTGATAAGCTCTGCACACTCCATTGGTGCATGCCACTTGCAGCCCAGTCCTGGCCTCTTTATGAGCTTCCCTGGGTAGGACTTCCATGCTTGTGCCCAAGGGCATTTTGATGCATGCTGAATTGTCTACAGACTCTGGCCTGGACCCCTACAGTGCTCTCCTGGAAAGCCCAATCGTGTACTTTCCTGGCTACATTGCAGTCTTTTGGCTGACCATCTCCGCTTTGCAGGAAGGGCCTGCAGAGGCTTGGCACCTCAGAAGAGCAGTTCCTGGAGGCGGCGCGGCAGGAGGAGGGGGAATTGGACAGAGTGCCCTGTCTGTACAGCAGCCTGGCCTCTGACAACTGGAGTGACCTGGATAGTCTGCTCAGCTGTGTGCGCCTGGCCATTGCAGATGAGCAGAAGAAAGTGGTGTGGACGGAGCAGAGCCCCTGCTGAAGCCCCGACCTGGCTTAGGACTGTGGTGACCTCCATGTGTCTGTCAGCAAACAACCCCACT
The DNA here is from genome assembly GCA_902168415.1 of Peromyscus melanophrys. Lineage (NCBI taxonomy): Eukaryota > Metazoa > Chordata > Mammalia > Rodentia > Cricetidae > Peromyscus > Peromyscus melanophrys. The sequence goes on along the minus strand of CABHPR010158049.1, from coordinate 28,262 downwards.
TCCTTCTCTGGTCAGGGTCTGACCTCACGATGTGCTCAGAGCAGCCAGGGTGTAAATGATGACGCCACCTTCACACAGCATGGCCTGGGCTGATGGAGGACTGGAGAACATTCTGCCATGTGGAGGTCCTTCCTAAGACGGGCTCAGTGCAAGTGCCCCAACCTCCTGGGATAATGGGAATAGCTTCGTGGGGACTGTCCCCTCCTTCTACATTTTCGATATCAAGGGAATCTTGCAAGCTTACAGGAGCAGCCATCCCTGCCCAGGGCAAGGGCACAGACTCCGGGCACTGAGGGCATGGCTAACTCACCACAACCAATGCTGCCAGACACCTGCAGACAAGGTTGCCATGGCACCCAGACTTGAGTTGCTCTTTGACTCATGGCCTCACGCCCAGCCCCAAAAACCAGGTTGCTCTGGTAGATGTCCTGGACAGAGCCAATGGACTCTTCCCGAGAGAACTCACTCTCAGACTGACATTACTCTCTGGTCCTTGCCAGGGTGCATCACACCCCGCTTGGGTGATGCCACCACCCAGCCATAAATGAATCATTTTGATAGGGCATTTGAGTCTCGGTGCCTAAGACCCAGTGTGCTACTATGGAGCTCTGTGTACTATTACACTATCGTAAAAAGCGTTTCCGATGCTGGAACCCATGGCTCTCTGCCTCCCAGGATGGAGTTGATAGTGGACGATGGGGACAGACCCTCTCCTAGGTTGGCAGGCTGTGCTTCTGACCCTTGGCAAGTGGAGGAAGGGAAAGGCTGGGGCCAGCAGCTTGGTGTCACTCAAAGAGAGAGAATGAAAGGCAAAGAGGGAGTACTGTCACACCCTGTCCTCAGTCACCCTCAGAAAGGACAAGCTGAGCCCAGAAGGACCACAGGATCAAACTCATCACCTCCGAGAACCAGTGAGATTTCTGGCTAAGCCTTATTAGAATGAAGGCGAAAGCAAGCCCAGGGCCTCCCAAAGGCTTCCTCTACACCACGGCTGGTTAAAGTAGTCAGTGTGGTCTGCCCGCCACCCACGAGGCACACAGAAGCCCTGGGCTCCTCTTAGAATGAAGGGCTTGAAAACATCCATGGGTTCCAGACACCAGGGGGCTTCAAACCCTCAGACCTCACCCCTCCATCTGCAGGTCAAATTTGGGATTCTGCCCAAGTTTCCCCTATAACTCCTGGGTCAGTTCACGCAGATGTGACAACAGCAGTGTTCCTGGTGTGGTGGCAACACGGGGGACGGCATGCCTGAATGTCCTCTCCCAGAGGCAGGAGCGGCATCCCACCTTATAGATGGGTGTGGAGGGTGGGGCTGTGGGCACTGCCTCCTTTCGTCCCTCCCTTGTGTCTGAGTGCAGGCAGGCTGCCAAGCGCCCCGGGGACTGTCAGAGCTCGTTGTGAAGAGGCCTGCACTGCGGTGTGAGCTTTTCCTCCAGGACCCCGTCAGGGGCACACACCCAGGGGTCATGTGTCTCCCACTGCCATTTGGCCAGATGGGCTTTCAGCATCTCCAGCACTTGAGAGAAGTGTGGGTCAGCGGCCAGGTTCCGTGTCTCTCGAGGGTCCCGGCTGACATCATAGAGTTCCCAGCGTTCCCGGTAGTAGTAACGGTGGAGATCCTTGTACCAGCCCGTGGGCTGGCCAGCTGTGGTTCGGTTCAGGAGGTCCTGGAAGGTCGGCGAGACATAGAAATCTTGGTCGATGGGAAATGGCATCTTGAAGCTGAGGTTGTGAATGAGGCGGAAGTTCTGGTGGTGTACCGAGCGCATGGGGTAGGACATGGTGACCTCGTGGTGGCTCTGGCTGCTGAAGACAGTGGCCCAAAGGGGCTCTGCCTCCAGCGCTGGCAGGAGGGATCGGCCTGTGAGCTGGATCGTCTTTGAGCCAAAGATGGCATAGCTGGGATATGGAACGTTGAACCAGTCCAGGATGGTTGGGGTGAGGTCTGCAAAGGAATAACTCTTAGCAGGGATCCCTGAGGGACACGGAACCCTTCAGAAGGGGTAAACCAGAGCCTCTCTGGAAATCCCATGGGCATGCTGTAGGATCAGATCAGCAGTGGGGAGGGACTACTTAGGGCCGCACCTCATCATTGGTCACCTCTGGCCTGTGGAGCCATTAATGGTGTAACCAGAGGCCCTGGCTTGCTGAGATCTAGGGACCTTCGAAAATCCTATGGACCAGAAGAACCCTGGGTAGGGGGGGTTTATCTAGTCACTCTGGGTCGGTCACAAGGTTCCCTCACTCATGGTTTGTGGTCACATGGAGAGGTGGGTGCATGCCAGAGGGAGCCTGTCTCATAACCCTGAGAAGAACACAGAGGCTCTTCCAAGCAATGGGCTGGGCACAGAAAGCTTCTGCCAGGACTGGCTGAACTCTGCCCTCCATTTCCCACACCCGCAGTCATGTTTGCTCATTCATGGTGTGGGGCTAGAGAACCAGGTCCTCAGAACCGAGTTACATGAGATACGCTGGATCCTGAGGAAAAGGGAGACGCCACACTGGTTCTCCAGTGGGTAACCCACAGCCCATTAGTACCACCTGGGACCCCACCAGACACTCAGGGGTCATGACAGGAACAGGCCTCCCAGGTGACTCATTCTCATCATGTAATGGAGGAGGCCGTCTCTTCCTTGCCCAGGTGGTGGAGCACTACCTATGCCAGGGGAGCACTCCAGCATCTGACCCATGGCAGTCCCACTGAACGTTGGCTTCTCCTATCCCCGCCCATGAGACAGACAGACAGACAGACAGACAGACAGCCATACCTAGAAGGCTCACATAGGCCTCGCTGACCTGGCCCCAACGTTGTGGGTGCTCTGGGGATGACACCAACAAAGGTTCGGCTGTACCAGGCCAGTATAGGTTGGTCCTGCCACTGGGGAAGGGGATCCCGTTGTCGGATGTGAAGATGATGAGGGTGTCATTCAGCATGCCCTCACTTCTCAGCTCCTGGAGCACCAGCCCTAGCCCTGAGGAGTGGGAGGAGGGGGAAGGCTCAGGTGCGTGTGTCCATTCACCCCTGGGCTCTGTTACTTTCTGACCCTGAAACAGCCTTTTGGTCCTTTCTATAGGCCCAGTCTGTCCAACACCACACAGCTCCTGTTCTTGAGCAGGTCACGTGGCTTCCAGGGACCTCTCATCCCTCAGAACTGCTGTCACGCTAGGCAGCTGGACTGCCCCAAGCTGTCTTGTGTCTGTCCTGTGGAGCAGAGAGACAGCTTGGGCAGGATCCTGAAGATAGGACACCCCTCTGGGGCCGTTCTAACAGCTCTAGTAGGAACATGGTCCCGGTACCACCTCCTGCCGGGCTTGAATCCCCACCCCTAGACGCGCCAGCAGGAACCTGTGCATGTGACCAGGGGGAAGTAAAGGATCGCAGGAGGACATGATCCTCGGGTCCTCGGGTAGGCCCTTCTCAGTGAAGCCAGGAGCAGACTCACTTCTGTAATCCCAGCACAAGACAGGCAGAGGCAGGCATTGGGAATTCAGGAACAGCCTGGGCTACCTAATAAGTTCCAGGCTAACCTGAGCTAGCAAGACCCTGTCTCAGAAAGTCAAAATGAATTTTGGTTTAAAGAGAAGGCACCAGGGAGAAGTCACAGCAGTTGAAGTGCTTGTCATGCCAGGGTCGGGGTCACAGTCGGATCCCAGAAACCCACATAACTGCTGGGTGAAGACAGAGCCTGCCTGGAATTCCAGCCGCGGAGGCAGAAATGGGATCCCCAGAGTCAGCTGGCTCACAGGACCAGCCGTGTCCGCAAGCTCTAGGTTTGACTCTCAGTAATAAGGTGAAAAAGAGAATGAGGGTGATCCCAACATCAGCCTTGGGCCTCCACATGCACACACACATTTATACACCCATATACACGTGAACATACACACACGCACACATTTATACACCCATACACACGTGAACACACATATGCACACCTATTTACACACCCATATGCACGTGAACACATACACACATGCACACATTTATACACCATACACATGTGAACGCACATACATGCACACACACATTTATACACTCATACACACATGAACACACACATGCACACACATTTATACACCCATACACATATGAAAACACACACACACATGCACACACATGAAAAATAAAGAAAAATTTTAATTAATAAAAAGAAGGGATGGGGCTGGAGAGATGGCTCAGTGGTTAAGAGCACTGGCTGCCCTTCCAGAGGACCCAGGTTTGATTCCCAGCATCCACATGGAAGCTCACAACCATCTGTAACTCCATTCCAGGGGATCTGATGCCCTTTTTGGGCCTCGGCAGGCACTGCATGCATGTGATGCAATTACATGCATGAAGGCAAAACACCTACACAAGTAAAATAAACATAAGTGTTCAAGAAGAAGAGCTACATACAAAAGTGGAGAAGACACACAGCTAAGCAGCGTGAAGCCGGAGCCTGCAGCAACACGGCCACAAGCCAAGGGACACTGACGCCCCAGCCCTAGAAGCAACACTCACACCTTCAACACCAGCCTGGCTCACACTGCGCTGCTGCTGGGACCCACTGTGCTCAGCTCAGCCTGGTTGAGAGTTCCCGGGCTTGTGATGAGAGAGACAGCTCCGGTCACTGGGACCCACCTTGGTCCATCCGGCCGATGGTGGTGTACTGGGCGGCTAGGTCTGCTCGGGCTGCTGGTGTGTCTGGGACAAAGTAAGGCACCTGAGGAGGAAGACATGTGGGAGCGTCTGAGAATGGATGGGGGGACGGCGACATTTTTGACTGGGTAGAAGACAGGGTACAGAGCCCTCTCCCTGACTCTGCTATGAACAGACTGGTCAAAAACAGCTTTATTCTATGCACATACACCACTTCATCTCCGAGGTCCACGGCTCTCTCTGCAGCCCACACAGAGGGACCTGGAGCCCACGGAGTCAAGTCTCCTTATACATCACTGGGGCAAGGGCTGCACACTCTAAGGAGGGCAGGGCCCTGGATTTGGGGAGGATGGGTTGTGTGTCTTGGAAGCATTGCAAGGGCCCCTCCTACCATCACATCCTGAGGGTCGTAGGTCTGGGGTGTCCAGTCTGGAATGCGCCCCATGCCCCTCTCCCCATTGCCAAACTTCTCACAGAAGGTTCCATACTGGGGCTGGGAGTGCCCGCAACGATGAGGGTCATGGAAAGCCACGTAGAGGAAGAAAGGCCTGAATGTGGGGGAAGGGTCAGTATAAGGGTCAAGGCCAGACCAATGTCTTGACCCTAAGGGCCCCAATTCTTAGGTAGGTACACTCTGGGTTGGCTTACTCATACCCTGTCTCCCTCACTGCCTCAGTCTCTCCCTCCCCCTCTCCTGGGTATTTAGAATGTTTTCCTCTGCTCCTGCCACAGTCAGCCGTGGACCCTGGGATGACAGCCTACGTCCACTGTTGAGAGGTCCGGCCTCCCCAGAGGGTGACAGGACAGAGCCCTCCGTACCTGTCATCCTGAGTCTGCAGAAATTTCTGGACTAGTTGCTTAATTCTAGTGATGTTGCGCCCCACCTGCAGCACGGAGCTGTTCTCCTCCGTGAAGGCAAACTCAAAGGGGTACACAGTCTCCGGACCCACGTGCTTCTTCCCAATGATGCCTGGGGGCAGACAAAGGAAGAGGTCTTCTGTCCAAAGTCCACTCTGTCCCCTTATCCTGCCCAAGTCCTAAAAGTGTGGCTGCTGTGGGTGGGCAGATGGAGACTTTGGTCTGGTTCTAGGGGTGACTCAGAGCCCTGGACATCCCTCTCTAAGAGGCTAGGAAGGGTCACACAGTGGTCTTGCACCTGTATCCTGTCCTCAGACCCATGCTTCACCTCTGTGCAGGCTGGCCTGGCAAAGCAACAGGTCACATAGGTTGAGAGTGACTTCAGCTTTGGCTGGAAAGGGTCAGGGGGGACCACACGCCTGTACTGTACCCCATCCACGCCTCACCTGTGCGCACTCCAGCCTGGCTGAGCAGTCGCGGTAGGCTCTGCACCTTCTCGAAGGAGTTGAAGTGATGTACATCCTGGTGCAGCCCATACATGCCATTCTGGTGCTACAGTCAGATGCCAGATGCCGTAAGACGAGGCTCCACACCCCACAGCTCATCCTGGACCCTTCAGGATGCTGGCCTGAGGGGAACTCCACCCTGTCCTTCTCCCTCCTGTGACAGGGGACACCAGCAGTGGGGAAAGGAACCAGGGAGGATGTGCCCCAGCTGCACACTGAGTTTGAGGCAAGTCTGGGCCTGGACCCTGTCTCAAACAAGGTTGGGGGTTGTGCAAGATGGCTCAGCTGGGAAAGCGCTAAGCCTGATGGAGACCTGAATTTGACCCCTGAGACCCACAGACTGAGAGGAGAGCACCCACTCCCACAAGTTGTCTCTGACCTCTAGAGACTCATTGTGATGTGCATGGTGTGTTCCACTCCACTCGCTCACACAAGATAAATTTAAAAATGTAAATTAAAACTTTAGGACAAGGCCGGACAGTGGTGGTGCACGCCTTTAATCCAAGCACTCGGGAGGCAGAGCCAGCCTGATCTACACAGCGAGTTCCAGGACAGGCTCCAAAACTACATAGAGAAATCATGTCTCAACAAAACAAAACAAACAGACAAAAAACAATTTAAAAAAAAATCCTTTTGAACAGAGAAACATATTAATGCAGGGTCTCTGTATGTATCCGACTATCCTGGAACTCATCCTGTAGAATCAGACTGGCCGTGAACTCACAGAGATCCTCCTGCTTCTGCCTCCCACGTTCTGGGATTAAAGGAATTTTAACAGAGACCTTGAGAAAGAAGTAAGTTATGACATGGGCTACAAGGACCAGGACCCTCAGGGATGCTAAACTCTGTGTCACAGCCAGTCACACAAGGTGGATAGCAGTGAGCCCACTCGCAGGATGGCCCTTGAGTCATCAGATCAGAGACAGCATGGAGCGGGGTCTGCAGGAATGGGGCGGTAGTATGTAATGGGGCGGTAGTGTGTAATGGGGACAGAGTAACAATTAGAGCAGGTTCTAGGGGTGGATGGTGGGGATGGCTGCTGTCATGTGATCACATCTCACACCACTCACCATGCACTGGAAAACTGTCAAGATGGCAAATTTTATGTTGTATGTACTTTCCCATAACAACAAAAAGAGGAAGTGCCTAAACATTGCGTGGGAGCGCCTGACCTACCACAGATCCAAGCGCAGAGCTGGGCAGCATGTGTGCAGGCTCTGTGCCAAGCACTTTACCCACAAAGCCACGCTTGGCCAACCCCCACAATGACCTGTGCGTGACATCTCACTCTGCCCTCCATGTCACAGATGAGGATGATATCTGCTCATGGCCGCGGGGCGACAGAGCCCCTGAGCTGACGGGTGGTGAGGCAGAGCCCTGGTCTGCACCTGAGATCTCTGGGCTGTCCCTGTCCCTGCAGATGCAAAGGAAACCAGACAGCACCTCAGGGAGAGACAGGGGGGGCAGGGGTCCCTCGGCAGAGGCCTGGGCCCTGGAGTCACCACCCACCGCTCCCTTCCTCCATCCCACTAGGCACTCTCACCTGGGGCAGGCCGGTGAGGAGGCTGGCAAGGCTCGGGGAGCAGCTGCTAACAGAGGTGAAGGCATTTCAGAAGATGAGGCTGTGGCGGGCCAGGGCATCCAGGTGAGGGGTGGAGATGGCACTATTGTTGTACGCACCACTTTCAAAACCTCTGTCATCCGCTGAGGAGCACAGAGCAGGCATGTTGGCTGGGGTCAGCAGGGGTAGTGTCTGGGTCCCAGAGTACTGCTGCAAAGGCTTGGCCTTGTGATGCTCAGGAGAGCAATCGGGTCCCAGGAGGGAGGCATGATGATACAGGAGTTTGTGCGAAAGCAGAATTAATGAAAAAGCTGCTTGCCTGGGCTAGGCCTGAGCTGCACGTGGCCAGAGTCTCCACCCCATGTGGACTGGAGTCTCTTTGGCATCTTCTCTCCTGATGGGTTGTGGGCTCTCTGGATCCCCATCTCAGGCTGCTGCCACATTAAGTAGCTGCCTTGAAACTCCCTCGGGCTTCTACTGTTCTACCCAGTTGGCAGAGTTGGTGAGTCAATTAAAGTTTCTTAAAGGGCGAAATTAGTTAAAAATAAATTTTTAAATATTTTTATAATGGAGGGAATTTGGTCTCTGTTTGATAACACATTAGGCGGTCTGAAAAATGGAACAATTAAACGAGAGGATAATTAATGTTGGTGGTATTTACATAACGTCAATTATAAATGTTATTTGTTTGATCATTTCTGTTTTATCATTAAAAAGGTTGGATAATTTGAGAGCCAAGATAAAAGCTTTAGAAAAATTTGTTAAAACAGATCATAGAGATATTCAGACCCAGACAGAAGAATTTAAATGTGAACCTGTCTCTGCACTGAATTATACAGTTACAGAGAAACAGCCTAAAGCTTTCAAACAGCCAACTTTAATCTATCCGGTAACCTTACAGCAACTGCCAAATGCTCAAGGCTGTATATGAGCTAACTGGACTCCTGTGCAAATGTTAGATTTAAGGAGATTTAAAGAAGCTATAATCTCATATGGTATGCATTCTCCATTTGTAAAGCGATGTTAAACTCGTGGTAAACTTGTAATAGAATTATCCCTCAAGACTGGAGAGAGTTGGTTACAGTGGTCTTAGAGACTGGTCCACAATTACAGTGGAGGACCTGGTAGGAGGATGAGGCTAAGACCATTGAACAAAGAAGTAGGGTTAGAGGTATGGAAATCTCCCAAGATCAACTTCTTGGAGAGGGAGATTATGCTAATGTAGAAAGGTAATCTCTATATGATGACCACACCCTAATTCTATGCCACATGGCAGCCTTGAATGCTTAGGACGGAACTGAAGAAGTAGGAAAGAAAATTGAGTCACTTACAAAAGTTATACAGGGCCCAAAAGAAATCTTCTTACAAAGGCTGTCTTCAGTAGTAAATAGAATGATACCAAATTCAGAAGCTAGACAGATAATAATTGAATCTCTGGCTTTTGAAAATGCTAATGCACAATGCAAAAGTGTAATTAGGCCATTAAAGGCAAGATCAGCACCCTTGGAAGAATGGATCCGAGATACAATGAATATTGAATCTCATGACCATGATGATACTTGGATAGGAGAGGTGATTTCCACAGGTTTGAAGAAAAATAATGTCAGATGCTTTAATTGCGGTAAACAAGGCCACCTAAAAAGGGACTTTAAACAGGGTGTTCCTAGAAACAATGCTTTTTCAAGGAATGATCCCAAAAGAATGCCCCTCCCTTCTGGATTATGCAGAAGATGTGGTAAAGGCAAACATCAGACTAAGAAATGTAGATCAACAAGGGACAGACAAGGTAATCCTTTTCCTTTGCCTTCAGGAAACTCCCTGAGAGGCCTCTTGCAGGCCCCTTATGTCAAATTCAATTCATTCCTTTCCTTCCATTGTAGAAAAAAAATCCTTCTCAGAGCAATTAAATAACCAAATGCTTATTGTAGAAAACCATACTGCTTGGGGTGACAGAACAGCTACAGAAGAGAGAATTAAAAATTCAGGAAAAACCATAAAGCAAATTTTTTGGCAAACTTCTATAAATGAACAAAGACCAAAATTAAAAATATGAATAAATGATGTTCTCATTGAAGGTCTTGTAGACACAAGTGTAGATGTAACAATAATTGCACCAGAATCTTGACATCCAAATTGACCTCTTCAGGAGGTAAATGTTCAGCTGTTAGGGACTGGAACATTATCTTAAGTGAAACAGAGCTCAAGATGGGTCAAATGTATAGGGACAGAAGGACAGAGAGGAAAACTAAAGCCAAATATGACTAATATAGCTATGAATTTATGGGATCGTGATCTATTACAACAATGGAATACCCAGATTAACATTTCTCCAACCTCAGAAACAAACCATAAACTAACATGTTTCTGAAAAAAATATTAGAAGGTATTATAAAGAACAGTCACTGACCATCCAGATTGTACAAGAACAAGGCACAACAGCTGCTGATCTTCCAAAGACACCAACAGCTCTACCTTTGAAATGGTTGACAGATAAGCCTGTATGGGTTCAGTAATAGCCTTTAACAACAAAGAAAGTGCAGGCCTTGGAAGACCTAGTACAAGAGCAGTTAAATGCCAGCATATTGAAGAATCAACCAGCCCTTGGAATTCTCCTGTATTTGTTATTAAAAAGAAATCTGGTAAATGGAGAATGGTAACAGACCTAAGAGCAATTAACAAAGTAATTCAACCAATGGGCTCTCTACAATCTGGAATTCCTTTGCCTACTCTGTTACCTAAAGGATGGCCTCTTATAGTTATCAATTTAAAAAGACTATTTCTTCTCAATACCCTTACAAGAAAAAGACAGAGAAAGATTTGCCTTCACTGTGCCTACTTATGATAATTCTCAGCCAGTTAAGATACATCAATGGAGAGTTCTCCCACAGAGAATGTTAAATAGCCCAACTCTGTGCCAATATTTTGTACAACAGCTGTTGGAAGTAATATGTAACAATTTCCTAAATCTGTAATTTATTATTACATGGATGATATTTTACTAGCTGATTCAAATACAGATAGCTTAGAACTAATATTTGAAGAAGTAAAGAAAATTTTGCCTTGTTGGGGATTACATATTGCTCCTGAAAAGATACAAAGAGGAGATTTTATTAATTATTTAGGATATAAAAATAGGTTTACAAAAAATTAGACCTCCAAAAGGTGCAAATTAGGAGAGACTGATTATGGACTCTTAATGACTTTCAAAGATTATTAGGAAACATTTCCTATCTATGGACCACTGTTGGGGTAAAAAATGATGAACTGAGTAATTTGTTCCAAACCTTAGAGGGTGACAAGGACTTAAATAGTCCAAGAGAATTATCAGCTGAAGCTGAGAGAGAATTGGCTTTGGTGGAAAAGAAAATATAGGATGCACATGTGGATCATGTGGATCCAAAGCTTGATTGCATTTTGGTTATTTTACCCTCTAAGCATTCTCCTACAGGAATTTTAATGAAGAGGGAAGATATTATATTGGAATGGATATTTCTACAAAATAAGCAGAGTAAAAAATTAAAACTTATGTGGATAAGATCTCTGAGTCGATTTTAAAAGGAAAATTGAGACTTTGTCAATTAGCAGGAATAGACCCAGCAGAAGTTATAGTACCTTTAACTCATGATGAAACTGACAAATTATGGGTAGAAAGTGAACCTTGACAAAGAGCTTGCAGTAATTTTTTGGGAGAGATTAACAACAAATATCCCAAAAGCAATAAAATTAGACTTATAAAGAGAACTAACTGGATCCTGCATTGCATTGTATGGGAAACATCAATATCTGGAATCCTTGCATTTTATACCGATGCAAACGAGCAAGGAAAGGCAGGTCACAAATCAGAAAATTTAGATAAAGTGGTTCAAAGTCCTTATAATTCTGTCCAAAAATCAGAATTATATGCTATTCTGTTGTTATTAATGGATTTTTCAGAACCTATCAACATAGTTACTGACTCTCAGTATGCAGAAAGAGTGGTCTTACATACTGAAACTGCTGAATTTATCCCTGATGAGTCAGAATGAACTTCATTATTTATTCAGTTACAAGAAATAATCAGGAATAGGAATCATCCCTTATATATAACTCACACCTGATCTCATACAGGTCTGCCAGGCCCTCTAGCACAAGGTAATGATGAGACTGATAAACTATTGGTAGGAAATGTGCTGGAGGCCTCAGAATTTCATAAAAAAAACATCATGTCAATAGTAAGGGTTTAAAAAAGGATTTTTCCATAACCTGGCAACTGGCCAAGGAAATTGTAAGGAAATGTCCTACTTGTTCTTTATACAATCAAACTCCACTACCAGCAGGAGGTAACCCAAAGGGTACTCAGAAGAATGAAATCTGGCAGATGGATGTGTTTCATTTTGTAGAATTTGGAAAACTGAAATATGTATACCACACCATTGATACCTATTCAGGATTTCAATGGGCAACTGCACTGAGTTCTGAAAAGGCTAGTTCTGTAATCACGCATTTGCTAGAAGTTATGGCCATCATGGGTATACCTGTACAAATTAAGACTGACAGTGCTCCAGCATATGCCTCTGGTAAAATGAAACAGTTTTTTGCTTACTATAATATAAAGCATATTACAGGTATACCACATAATCCTACAGGCCAAACAGCTATAGAAAGATCAAACAGAACTCTAAAGGATATGCTAAATAAACAGAAAGGGGTAACAAAACCCCCCAGAAATAGATTACATAATGCTTTATTAACTTTGAATTTTTCTCAATGCTAATGAGAAAGGAACAACAGCTGCAGAGAGACATTGGATAATAGAAAAAACTACAGAAATAAATCAGCCTATATACTTTAAAGATGTGCTGTCCTCAGATGGAAACCAGGTTATGTGTTACATTGTGGATGAGGTTTTGCTTTTGTTTCCACAGGAGATAAAAAGCTATGGATAGCATCAAAATTGATAAAGGTTTGATTTGAATATGAGAGACTTCTTAATTAGAAGAGGTGATAGTTCATCAACCAGCATGACTATTCAATTTAAACTAACTTACAAAAGCTTTTCATTTGATCAGATATAACTTGCCAAAAGAGAATTTCCCCAAAGTTAGGGTTGGGCTTTGTTTTTGTCTTTCAGGAGAATGAAAGCCAAGGAATCTGAAGACCACTGGACAAATAAGACATCTGAAGAAAAAGGACAAATCATCCAAAAAAAAAAAGTCCCATGAAAAAGATTTTCTGCAGTGAACCATGATGATGCCTAATAGCCTAGTAGCGACATTTGAAGTCTTTGAAAAGATGATTCAATTCCACAACAATGACTCCACATGGACTATGATAAAGCCACCAAACTAACAAACACACCCAAAGATCGGCTTTGGACTACAGACTGCTCAGGACAATATTGATATGGCTAGCTGAGATGATACAGCCTCACAGACTACTCCAATCAGGACTTAATCATAATCCTAAATTTTCTTTGTGTCCCCATAAGACTACCAGCACCCCCAATGAGCAGGAAGTAGCCTAGAAAACTATGCCCACATTCCCAAAAAATGGATTATAGATGTTTGTCTTTGTTTAGGGGTTGGTTAAAAATTGGTATTGGTCATAGTCTATCTCTTTCTAAAAGAAGAAAGGGGGATATGATATAGAAATGTATTATATAGAAATGATGAGATAAAAAGATTATTGAATCTATTCTAAAAAAAGAGAGAAATGATAGGATAAAAGGGTAGATTATTGAATCTACTCTCAAAAGAAAAAAAGAGGATATAGATATGATAAGATAAAAGATAGATTATTGAATCTAATCTGAAAAAAAGACATAGAAATAATAAGATAAAAGGGTAGATTATTGAATTTACTCTGAAAAGAAAAAAGGGAGAATATGTGTATGATAAGATAAAAAAGTAGATTATTGAATCTACTTTTAAAAAGCAACTACTGGTTTTAAATATTTTACATTGGATTGGATTTTTGTATATTGTATACAAATTATGTATATTGATACAAATTTGAGATTGATTTTGTTAGAAAATACTGTACATATATTACTAATCTTATTCAAGGCATTGTACCTATATAGTTCATTTAACAATGTAATGCAATTTTTTATTCCTTGGAAGTTTTTACCAACTAATTAGGATATAAAGAAATGAAAGTTAGTATTTAGTCACCTATTACGATCAAACTTATAGTCATATTAGGTATGTTTTCAAGGTCAACCAGAAATATATTTTAGATAGTATCGGAGACCACGGGGGTCCAGCCCCTCGATAGTCCCTTCCCAGGGTCCGGGAAGAATCTACAACCAGCTGATAATTAATCTTTGATGAAAAGAAATGAATCTATGTACACGAAACTCCTTAGTCCATACACTTCATTATTCTGTGTGAGTTCTATCTCTACAAGCTTCTATTCTGCTCTCATGCTTAGCTCCTTTCTTGCCTGATTTCTCTCTATATTTATCTACTGCTCCCTCTAAGTTCTGTCTTAATTCTCTTGTCTCAATTCTGCCTCATCTGGGTTCTTTTCATCTCGTTCTTACCCGACTAGTACTTCCCCATCTGACTCTTCCTCATCTTCCATCTCGTCCACACGTTCTCTCTGGACAAAGTCCTCCTTGTCCCTCTCTGTTCTCTGTCTCTCTGTCCCCCACAAGTCTCTCTGGAGTCCAGTTATAAACCCAAGCCATAGCAGTCCCCTGGTCGAGCAAGGTCACCAGGCTTGAATTCTATGGGGTCAAAAAGGTAGGTAAGAATTTTCCTTAGGTAGTGACCACCAGGCTTCCAGGGTCAAACAGAGGGTGATAAGAATCACATAGAGGGGCAGTAATTGTTAATTATCATTTGCAACCCAATAGGGAAGTGACTAATGAATTAACTAAAGGCTAAATTCGGGTAATATCTAAAAAGAGGGATCTTATGTGCTGAACTATAGTCTTAAACATGATTGGCAGAAAAAGTTAAGAATCTATAAGTTGCTAGGTCAATGGGAGAAAACAAACTTGTCTTCTTTTTTCCTGTGGCTCCTATCTGTCCAAGCTACCTGCAGTTTTCCTGCAGGGTGGGGGAAAGTGTGCTCAGTCGCTAGGCAACCTGTGTACAGCTGGATGCCTCTGGTGATAGTTAAAGGGAGATCTGGAACTAGAGGTAAGGTTTGGGAAAGGAGGAAGTAAAGCTTAATTGGCACATCCGCCAGGCCTTCTCAAATAGGTAGACTGGACACTAGTCTGTTCTTAGAGAGTACAGAGGTGTCTCTGATAAGGTACTTTCCTCTGTCTGGGGATGGACTTGGCTGGATGCTGCCAATGACGATAATTACAGGGAGGCTAGACTGGGGTTCTGGCTGAGCATAGCTGTCAGCGCACAAGGTTATCTAAATATTCCTTTAGTAGAGGGGAAATGGTGCCCCATAAATGATGGAAAAGCTACAACAGCACACAAGAAACTCATAGCAGGAAATGGCTGATAATCAAAAGCCAAATATCACCAAGGCTCCTTGAGCCTCAGCTTGATGTCTGGAAGGCCCTTGGCTTCTTCCAGTTATTAGCTTTGTCATAATCCGCTGAAATCCTACTTTGTATATTTTTTGTGGCTTGCAGCAAGATAGACAGGTCATCTGCACATACTTCAGAACACTTAGATAATATTATTTCCTTCTTGGGTCTCTGGGGGAGTTGAAGATTAGATAGTTATAGTTTTCCTTGTTAACAAATTCAGAAAAGAAACTCACTAAAGAGGTGTAAAGTGTATAGGTCGAAAAACATCAAAAGATAGTTTCATGTTGGTAATACAAGTCAGGATAGAACATGAATTAGGTACAACACTTGGGAATCAGCAAATAGGAAAGTTGATGGATATTTCTCTGCATTTGTCAAATGTTAATGGACTAGACATTGTTAATGTAATCCTTGACTGTATATATTGTATATACTTATTGTATATAGTTTTCCCCTATGCTGGGCCCTAGGGCCAGGATTCTACTGTCCTGCTCTGAAATTGATTGGTTTCACAAGTCATTTGGCCAGGGGCAGAAATGGCTCTGATTTGAGCCAAACTGTCTTTCTTTCACTGGCCTTACTTAGCTTTTTGACTGTTAGTCTAAGGCCAGGGCACATTTCATTCACTGACTCTGATTCTAGGGGCCAAGAGTGTTTCTTTGGTATTGGTTTCAGAGTCAGGGCATGTTTCCTTGGTTCATTTCTCTGGCTCAGGTCCCAAACCGAGGCTGTGTTTCTTTCCCTGGTCCTGGGCCCCAGGGCCAGGATTCTACTGTTCTGCTCTGTGATTGGTTGGTTTCATAAGTCACTTGGCCAGGGGCAGAAATGGCTCTGATTTGAACCAAACTGTGTTTCTTTCACTGGCCTTATCTGAACCATCTTTCCCTAGTTCTGGGCTCCAGTGTCAGGGTAGGTTTCTTTAGCCAACCTTTTCCCTACATTCCCCACTTTTTTATTTAGTAATAAGCAGCTGGGGGTTGGAAAGGGTAATAAGCAGGTGATGTTTGGAAAGGGTAATAAGGAGCTGGGGGTTAGAAAGGGGGCAAAGTTATCGTTAGACTGCTTCCTGCTGAATTGGGGTGTTGAGGTTCTTGGGACAATCTTGATCTTCCTCCTCAAGATGTAACCAGGTTCTACAGATCTCTGGCTTTGTCGATAGGGGCTGATAATCCCATAATATTAACTGGTTCAGAGTTTGGTTAGAAATATTTTAGATCTGTCAGGCTGAGCATCATTCAACAACTGATATGCGGTAGTTAGGGTCTGAAACAAGAGGTGGTGTGACAAGGAGGTTGGATCAACATCCTCACATAAAGGTGACATGAGGGATGTGAGAGCCTTTGAGGAGCTTTGGACCACTTCTTCTACTGTATCTATTCCTAGGGGTTGAGAGTGGAATGTATACCCTCTGTATTTTGAGCGTTCCCGATGGGTGACTATGATAAATGCTAATGGTAAAGTTTCCCAATGACTCCCATGTCCCATCTGGGGTGCCATGGGTCCTTAATCAGGATGTGAAAGATTCCCCATTCTTCATAAAAAGTGGGATGTTTTCTTGAATGTGCATGATGTCTTCTACAAGACCAATGAGGACAGCCTCCATAGGTTCCTGACCAGGGTTTACAGTACTCTTTAGTTTGACCATAGAAGAAACAAGCATAGGGGACTGTGGTGATACTGTGTTCGCCAAAATATTGTGCACCCTAATAAACTTATCTGGGGTCAGAGAACAGAACAGCCACTAGATACAGAGGCCAGGAAATGGTGGCACACACACCTTTAATCCTAGCATTCTGAAGGCAGAGATCTATCTGGATCTCTGTGAGTTCAAAGCCACATTGGAAACAGCCAGGCATGGTGATTCATGCCTTTAATCCCAGGAAGTGAGCCTTTAATCCCAGGAAGTGATGGCAGAAAGCAGAAAGGTATATAAGGCGTGAGGACCAGGAACTAGGCTGGTTAAGCTTTTAGGCTTTTGAGCAACAGTTCAGCTGAAATTCATTCTGGATGAGGATTCAGAGGCATCCAGTCTGAGGAAGCAGGAAGGTGAGGTAGTTGTGGCTTGTTTTGCTTCTCTGGTCTTCCAGCGTTGACCCCTGCACCTGGCTCCAGGTTTGTTTTTATTAATAAGACCTTCTAAGATTCCTGCTACAGGGGACAGGTGTTCTAGCAATCAATTTTGGTGTTATACAGGGATAAAAACCTCTTTTTGACAACCTGCAGGTGTGCAGTCCCCAGACCCTACCTCAGGAGTGGTCTGGTTAAACTTCTGGGCATATGTTTTCTGAACCTCAAATCTCCAAATGTAGAGTTCACTAGTGATAGGGGTGGGTAGAAAGAAGTAGAATAAGAACAGGTGGGGCATGACCCAACAGGGTTGGGCTTAATCTTGACAGATGAGGGTGGCCTCATTATTCTAAGATCGGAGGCAGGCTGTTTGAATTTGGTATCCTCTGAAACTTAAGAGGGCCAGGTCCTGTTGGGATCAAAAGATCATCTAGAGTGGTATAAATGGCTTCAGATGGGAAAGGTGAATCCAATGATGGATACCTTTAAGCTTAGTAGCAGTTGGGGTAGTAAGAATTACCCTGAAGGGGCCTGTCCATTTTGGAGCAAGAGCAAGGGAATTGTATCCTGGAGGAGAGAGGAGAACCAGGTCCCCAATGGTAACTGGAGAGAAAAGAGGACCTGGGAGAGGCTGAGGCAAATGATGCTGGGAGAATTTCCAAAGAAAGGTGTGGAGATAGTGTAACAAAGGGATAAGGAGATGATCAGGGAGAGGTGATGGTTGAGACATGAGACCAGGAGGCATAATCGGCCATCCATACATGAGCTCAAAAGGGGAGATGAGGAGAGGTTTGGTTTTTTTTTTGTTTTGTTTTGTTTTTTAGAAGTGCTCTTAATCGCAGGAGAGCCAATAGTAGGGGTTTTATCCAATCAGTATGAAGCTCTTGGGAGCGTTTGGTAAGAATGTTTTTGAGGGAACAATTAGTTCATTCACCTTTGCCTGAAGACTGGGGATGGTGGGGGTATGGAAACGCCATGGGATGTTAAGGGCTTTGGCTAGAGTTTGAGAGACTTGAGAATTGAATTCAGGGCCATTGTCTGATTGAGGGAGGTCAGGACTCTAAAACAGGGAATGATTTCCTTGAAAAGGAGATCAGAAACTGCCTGTGACTTTTTATTAGTGGTAGGGAAAGCTTGGGACTTGCCCTGAGGAGATTTCTCCCAGAGTCATAGGGAACACACTACAAACAGCAGGGATAATCTGACTGAATGAATCTAAGTACACTGAGCTCTTTTGTCCATACACTTTATTCTTCTGAGATTAAATTCTAGCTACACAGCTTCAATTCTGTACTCATACTTAGCTCCTCTCTGTCCCTTTTCCTCCTGTCCTATCCTAGTTCTACATAAGCTATTTTTGCCTCATCCTCATCTTCATTTCTCTCCATCTTGGTTCCTTCCCATTCCTCTCCCTGAAACAGTCTACCCCTTGCAAGCAGTAACTCTCAGGATACAATGCAAGGCTTCCAAGGTCTTCACAAGAGCAGTGAGTCAGCTTCATTTGCAACCCAAAAGGGGAGTGAATTAAAGAGGTGGGGTCAGATAAGGCCTGGAATAAATCAGTAAGGAAATTCATGTGCTCAAAATGTATTCTTATAAGTGATTGGGAGAAACATTATGAGTTTATCAAAAATGTGCTCAAACAACAATCTTACAGATTAAAAGAGTCTGTGAGTCACTAAAATAAAACTGCCTTTATTTTCTTATGTTACCATTTTCTGGCATGGTGGGTAACTCTGCTCAGAGCTAGGAAACCTGCCTCATAGCTACGTTGCACCTGGTGTGCAAAAAACCCTTTTGTTCTGAGTCAGTTGCTCTGGAATGCCCCTTGGGCATTCTGTGAGAGACTCTGTGAGAGAAAGGAGAGTCTGAGCTTCATTTGCCCAAGAAACAAAGCTATGCACCTAATATTTGCCTGTCTCCTGGGCTTAGGAGACAGGCGGTGTTGCCATAAGGGTGTTTACCTTAATTCATATCAGTGGTTGTTCTGAAAAGCTTGTTCTGTCTGCTGTTTTGGCCTAGGATGCTTGAGAGGTATTTCAGATAAATACATTGTTGTATGAGAGCACACATGAAATTCATAGCAGGAAACAGCTGATATATTAAAAGTCAAATAACACTAAGTACTCCTTGAGATTTGGGATTCTCTGGAAGAATTCCTTGATTCTTCAAGGTATAGCTTTACCATATACAGCTAAATTTCTACTTCATATTCCTGTGGCTTGTAGCATTTAATGATGCAAAGATGTGTCGTATTCTTTTATGTTGCATTTGTTTAACTCTGTGAAGCTGTGTTACCCTGCCTGTCTAAAATACCTCATGGTCTAATAAAGAGCTGCACAGCCAATAGCAAGGCAGGAGAAAGGATAGGCAGAGATGGCAGGCAGAGAGAATAAATAGAAGGAGAAATCTGGGAGGAAAGAAGGAGAAAGAAGGAGAAAGGAGGAGGACACATGGGGCCAGCCACCCAGCTACACAACCAGCAACAGAGTAAGAAAGAAAGATATGCAAAAGTAAGAAAAGGAAATAGCCCAGAGGCAAGAGGTAGATGGGATAATTTTTAAAATTTAATTATTTATTATGTATATAGTACTCTGCCTGCATGTATCCCTGCAGGCCAGAAGAGGGCTCCAGATCTCATTACAGATGGTTGTGAGCTACCATGTGGTTTCTGGGAATTGAACTCAGGACCTCAGGAAGAGCAGCCAGTGCCCTTAACCACTGAACCATCTCTCCAGCTCCTAGATAGGATAATTTAAAGTTAATAAATGCTGGTAAGAAACAAGCCAAGCTAAGGCCAGGCATTTATAATTAATAATAAGCCTCCATGTGTGATTTATTTGGGAGCTGGGCCTCCCAAGAGTCAAAGAGCAAAAACAACCAACTACAGAGGAGAGCTAGAAGATGGCATTGTGTGCCAGCTGCTTCCCATACAACTTCAAGAGTTGGCATTAATACCATCACCTTTCTGTTGCTGTGATAAAAAACTCAGCCCAAAGCAACTTGGGGAGAAAAGGGTTTATTTCAACTTACACTTTCTTTTTTTTTTTTTTTTTAAAGATTTATTTATTATGTATACAATGTTCTGTCTGCACATACCCCTGCAGGCCAGAAGAGGCCTCATTACATATGATTGTGAGCCACCATGTGGTTGCTGGGAATTGAACTCAGGACCTTTGGAAGAACAAGCAGTGCTCTTAACCTCTGAGCCATCTCTCCAGCCCTCAACTTACACTTTCATGTCACAGTCCATCACTGAGGGAAGCCAGAGTGGGAACTGGAGCATGAGCTGAAGCAAAATCACGGAGAAATGCTGCTTACTGGCTCACTCAGCTGCTCTTCTACAGTCAGGCCCACCTGCCCAGGGACAGTGCTGCCTACAGTGGGCTGGGCCCTCTCACCTCAATAATCAGTCAAGACAGTCTCTCACAGACAGTCACAGGTCAATCTGACTGAAGCAATTCTTCTATTGAAGCTCCCTCTTTCCAGGTGACACTACATTGTGTCAGGTTGACAATAAAAACTAACCAGGACAATCTTTCTCACTAGTCAGAGAGAAAAAGAGGCCCAAGGGGTAGGGTGGGGAGTGGTAGACCCAGGGTATCCACAGGAGCTACCTGTGCTGGTGTCTCTGCTCTTAACCCCTACACCATCTTAGCAAATAACCAGGGACCCATAGGGACATGAGCCCCAGTTCTTCCCACTACACACCTAGCTCCAAGCACAGTAGGCACTCTGTGGGGCCACCTGAGAAGACACAAAGCTGGAGTCAGGAAGGATCTGCTGCTTTTGGAGGAGTGGTGATGGGAAATGCTGAGTCTGGGGTGCAGCCAAGGCTTCCCGAGACGCTGACTGTAGATGAACCACAGGCTGACTGCTCAACTCATGCACATTATCTATGTAGAGAGGATCTGAGTGTCTTACACATACCAGGGCAAGTCATGGCTCCTGGCATCAGAATTTACACTCTGGGAGGGAGACAGGCTAAGCTCATTTCAATATGACAGAGGAGAGGTTCAGGGTTGCTGTGGTCTTTAAATTTTAACCTACAAGGTGACTGGATTAAGTGGGGAGCATTGGGAGGACACAGGAAGAAGGACCTCTCTGAATCCAGAAGTCTTACCAGAACCCCAGTCTCGCTCTACTCCCTGACTTGAACTTCCAGCTTTCACAACTGTGAGAAATCTCATTTGTGTGCTGCCTAGCCTGACACATTTTTGTGTATCAGACAGAGCTGAAAAAGGATGCTGAGACACAACTGTGCTCTTGTGGGTTCACTAGAGTAAGTACTGTCTAAACTGGGCTCTTGAGGAAGTCGCATCCAGCCAGGTGAGGACCACTCTAGGAGAGAAGGCATGCCTACAAAGAAAGGCCATCAGACCCCTGTTGGAGGGATTTAAACACTGAAAAATAGTGTTCAGGAATGACTGAGAACAATGGGGGAATGTGAACCAATAGGGTCACACCAAGCAGGGAACAGGGCTTAGTCTCGAAGTCCCACTACCAAATATGAACTCTATTAGCCATAAGATCATGGGAGGGGCATTGAAGCTTTTTGCTGTTGTTTTGTGAGACAGGGTCCCATGTAGCCCAGGCTGGCCTTGAGCCTTTGCTTCTCCTGCCTCAGATTCCAGAGTGTCAGCATTACAGGTGTGTGTACCATCATGCCCAGCAGGAAGTTTTAAGAAGGCCTGTGAATGGATTACATGTGCTTCTTACAAAAAATGCTCTTATCCATGGAGACCAAGCATCAACACTTGAGGCAGGGAGCCTATGAAGAAACAGATCAGTAGCCTACAGGAGGGATGACTGTGGCATACATATGCAAAGGGCAGAGGGCAGGCAAACAGAGGCGCAGATTCCAGCAATATTTAGCAGGTAGAAGACAGATTTTTGAGGAAAGATGGGGAGTATTGTGTGGGGAAAATATGAACAAGTTACAATAAAAAACACTTATTTTAGCTCGAAAAATTAAAAATAATTTTTAAAATGGAGCTAGTGTGAGACAAGATGGAAAGCAAAAGGTCTAGGAAGGCTGAGACTTCCTGCTTGGGCAACCTGTGGTATGTGCTGTGGGTCTCTGAGGTGAGCAACCCAAGACCACCAGACTTAGAACTGTCTGTTGATCCTACAAGAAACAGTTTTAAGAATAATGAGAAAAGAAAGGAAAGAGGAAGTTGTCTAAAGTAAGACTGTCTGGCTGAACCAGAGGAGCAGAGATAGGAAACTGAGATGTATAGTAAGTTATAGAAGGCCAGGGGGGGTATGAGATTCGACCATATTATGTTAATTCTTGTTGGTTTTCTTCATTTAAAAACAAAAACAAAAACAAAAACAAAGCTGATGATTCTTCACCCTGTCTGCAAAATGTTTGTATTGGGAATGGGGTTATGATCTTTAAAAGAGAGAGGGGACTGAAGTCCCATGTCAGACTTACTTAAAAATATAATGTATAAGCCGGGCATTGGTGGCACACGCCTTTAATCCCAGCACTCGGGAGGCAGAGGCAGGTGGATCTCTGTGAGTTCGAGGCCAGCCTGGGCTACCAAGTGAGTTCCAGGAGAGGCGCAAAGCTACACAGAGAAACCCTGTCTCGAAAAAAAACCAAAATATATATATATATATATAATGTATAATTAAAAATACAGGCTAATAATTAATCATCATGTCACAGCCCTCCAGGTTACAGGGTTCTATATATTTATGAAATGACAAGACTAAAGCTCTTAACTATTCAGAGTTTCATAGAAAAGTCAAAACCTGTTTCTTAAAATTGTCAACATTACATCTATGGTCTGTAAATGAAAACTGCAGTCTAATTGCTCCAATAATGTCTATGAATAGGGAAAAAGTTTATAAGATAAAAGCTAAACAAATGCAGAACTTTGGCCTACAAAAAGCAATACTTCTTAAGAAGACATTTCAGAAAAATATGGCTCTAACTTTATATTTGGTGTAAGGAATGTTTGCCATCAGACCAAGAACAGCAGCACTGATATGGACTGTCGTATGATGATAGAAATATAAAGTTAGGCCAGGCGGTGGTGGCGCACGCCTTTAATCCCAGCCCTCAGGAGGCAGAGGCAGGCGGCTCTCTGTGAGTTCAAGGCCAGCCTGGACTACAGAGTGAGTTCCAGGAAAGGTGCAAAGCTACACAGAGAAACCCTGTCTCGAAAAACAAACAAACAAACAATTGGAAAAAAAAAAGAAAGAAAAAAGAAAAGAAAAGAAAAAAATATAAAGTTAGATTTGTTACAACATACTGTATATATGATTCAACTCTGGTTTAGGAAATGCTCTATATGATGGTAAAAATTTAAGGTTATAAAGGTCTATTCAGATTAATAAAAGCTGACTTAGAGATTAACACCTAAGTACCTATGTCTTTGTCAAATGTTTAATACCAAGCTTTTAGAGAATTTAGATAAATGGGAACATACGTTTGATAAATAAGATATATATTGTATAGTGGAGTTTCTAGTCCCCTGAGAGGGTCCTTTCTCCAGGGGTGGGCATTTGGGCAGGTGCCCCCTTGGCTTATCAAGGACAGTGCTGGCCGCCAGGCTTCCTCAGTTCCTGCTCACAGGCCACACCCCAACTCATATGCCCCCTTCCTCCTGTTCCTATTTGGCCTTGAGGATTTTCCCCTTGTCACTATTCCTTGCCTTCTCAGGAGACAGCCTTATCAATCTGGAGCAAACTTGTTCCATTTTCACCCACAAAGCAGCTATTTTGGTTTCTTTATTGATCCCATTACCTATGATTAAAAGGCTTTATTTTGGTACGAGAAGAGCTTCAATTTAAAATCATTATTTTTAGGGCTGGACCTCACAGGAATGGAAAGAAAGTCCTGGTCTTATGAAAACTGCTAACATATTGTAGACTATTAAGGAACACAAGGGGCTGGAGAGATGGCTCAGAGGTTAAGAACACTGATTGGTCTTCCAGAGGTCCTGAGTTCAATTCCCAGCAACCACATGGTGGCTCACAACCATCTGTAATGAGATCTGGCGCCCTCTTCTGACCTGCAGGAATACATGCAGAACACTGTATACATAATAAAGAAATAAATCTTTAAAAAAAAAAAAGGAACACAAGTAAATAATCATTCATCTTATAAATGATCAAGTTCCTTAATTATAGTCATGCTAAGTACTAATATATTACTTACAATTATAAGTCTTAGTCCCCTGTATATGTTTTTAAAATTAAGCTTAAAACAAGCAATAAAGTTTGTCTATTCAGAGACACCTAATAGATAGACAGCCCTCAAATACTCCAGCGATCTGTAGAATATGAGATTTAAAATGTTTAATAAAAAAGTTTATTGTAACAGAGACTCCCAGCTCCTAGCAATGACTTCCAGGGTCTCCAAAGAAGATATGGAACAATGCAATGACTTCACCCTGATTTTTGATAACACTGACCACTGGGCAGAGTGCCCCAATGCAACACCTGCTGCTAGGACCTGACCCAGACTATGGACAAGCAGGACACTGGAGAATTGATTGCCCTTCTTTGCCTAGACAAAGTAAGATCTGTCTTCCCCATGTTTCTGTACCACAGGAAAAACTCTTACCTTATGGGTCTGGCAGCTGAAGACTAATGCTATTCTGATACCTCTGTCTCCAATGCTGTGGAGACAACAGGAGCCTTGGGATGGCTATCTGGTATGTACTGGTCTCTGTCTTTTTTTTTTTTTTTTTTTTTTTTTTTTGGTTTTTCGAGACAGGGTTTCTCTGTGTAGCTTTGCGCCTTCCCTGGAACTTGCTTTGGAGACCAGGCTGGCCTTGAACTCACGGAGATCCGCCTGCCTCTGCCTCCCAAGTGCTGGGATTAAAGGCGTACGCCACCACCGCCCGGCTTGGTCTCTGTCATTTTTAAAAGATTCAGAAGCTGCCTTGTGTGTAGTTCTGTTTACTCAGATATAATAGGTATAATTTATCCTTCTCAGATCTCTGGAGATATTGACTAACTGTAGCTTTAATAGCAACGGGCACTCAGTTTCTCAGTTCACTTTGTAAATAAAAATCAGGCCCCAGGCCTCACTACCCTAAAGCTACTAGGTCTCTTGATAAGAAAAGGTAGTCAGGTTTGCCTTACTCACAGGCTTCATATTGAGGGATAAACAGATTTTAGATATAGCTTTCCACTAGGGGTATATGATAATAATAGCTGCTTATATCTCTAATAATTGATGAGATAGGAAAGAAAATATAAAAGTCTATGCAATTTTTGAGGATCTAAGAAAATGTTCTAAGATATGAAAGTTAAAGTAAGTTGTGAAAGTTTGAGTAGGTGATTTATGAGTTGGAGACAGTAATTTAAGATATAAAGTTTATATAATGTCTGTCGATACCAGAGTCATGACTGAGCTATATAAAAATCTAAGGATATGAAAGCTTGAATAAATTCTAAGGGTCTCAGGAAATTATTTAAGATACAAATATAAGTTACAAAAGTATAAATAGATTATTTTAGATATGGAAAATGCTTCAGATTTTTCTTCTATGATATTGTTATATTGAGGTTTTAAAAGTTCAGAATTTATTATTAGCAGAGTTCTGGTAAGCTAATAGAGTAATGATTACTTACTGTTTAAGTTATAAGCTCAAGATTTTAGATTTCTTTTCATTGTCTTCTAAATATATACTTAGAGATGCTTTTCCTCAAGCCAAAGATGTCTTTGCCCAATCTATACCTGGCACTCTGGTGAAGGAAAATGTTCATGCTTTTAACCCAAATCTGTTAGGACTCAGAGAATTCATGTAAGCTCCAGGGAATCAAGAGAGTCATAAAACTTGGATCCACTTCTCACAGGTCAAAAGTACTCCAGATAAGTATAGTTTAAATTTCCCTACCTGTCTATTCCTGAGGATGATATTTCTCTCTCCTGGACTTGGGACTCTTCCCCTTCCTCAATTACTGAGACTATAGATCTAAAAGTTAAATTTGAGCTTTTTCCTCTAGTATATGTCTATCGCAACAGATTTCCGCCTGGCTGACAGACATAGCCAAGCACCAGCTGCTGACTACAACCTGCTCCAAACGGTTGTGAACTCTGGACTTGCTGAAAGCTGATATGGACCAGTCTAGCCAATGTGGATGCTCCCTGTCTCTACAGCTGGGTCAGATAACCATATGCTTCTGATGAATGCACCCTTGTCCAGCCTTTGACTAGCCTTTTATCCTTCCTGGGCCCTGACAACAATACCCCAAGGTCAGCTGGAAGTAGTTACAAAAGAGAATACATCATCCCATGTCCCCTGCCCTTAATAGGCTAGAATGCTAAGTCAAAGGGAAACTCCCTATACTCTAGGACTGACCCCATTTAAGATCATGTATGTCAGGCCACCACCCATTCTGCCTAAACTCAGGGCAGAACTACTAGCTGAATTTGATGACCAAGGATTTCTCTCCTCCTCACAAGTTCTGTCTTAGGTACAGAAACAACTTTTGCCTCAGCTGCATGCAGTCTATGAGAAGGTACCACCTCATGTGTCCCACAGTTCTGGCTAGGGGACCTGGACCTGATGATCATCAAGAGGCACAGGAAAGAGACCTTGGAGCCTGGTTTGAAGGGGCCTTTCACTGTCATCCTGACAATGCCAACAGCTGTCAAAATGGATGGGTCCCTACTTGGATTCACCATTCCCACATGTGAAGCCTATGGTCCCACATGTTGATCCTGTGGACTGCGCTCCAGAGGAGTTCAACCCTGAACTTTGGAGGTCCATTGCATACCCACAGGACCTTCTAAAACTGAGAATCTAGAAAGTCACCAACCCGGCTAAGTGATGGTTTGCCCCTATGCTTCCTTAGCACACACCTGCCAGGGCTTTCTGGTCAGGTCACCATGGGGGACCACAATCCCCACCTACCCTTTAATTTCACATGGAAAATCATTAATGCTGGCTCAGAAAAGTTCCTGAACCGGACTTCCCATGCAGCCCCTTTAGGTTTCCTGATTTATATTTTGATTTGGGGATGTTTTATGGTTGGATTAAAAGTATCTGATACTAAATTGCAAGAAGTCACCCATTTTTATGTTTGTCCTAGATATGATAGATATAGGGCCCAGGTAGAAACCTATGGGGGAAATAGCAACTATTTCTATACTTCATGGAGCTATGTTTCCATGGGTCACACCTGATGGAAGGCCCCAAAGGATGGAAACTTTACAAGCCTATAAATTTAGAAGAAATGCATCTCAAGGATTTGAGATGATGCACTACTCAAGGGGAGAATGAGAGGGCCGGGGAGCCAGACCACAGCCGTGACAGGTTTCTAGTAGCCCTGCCAGGGACCAGGCCTTAGTTTTGGTTTACTGGAACTGCCTGGAGCTGAGCAAACAGTTCTCAGGAAGACCACAACTCAGGGCCAGCCAATCAACAGGTGCCCCACGGCCTTCTGCTGGCTAAAGAGAGCTTTTCCTACTGTAGCTGGAAGGTCCCTAACCACTACAACCTCCCACTAATCAGCCCCCAGACTAATCTTTCCTCTACCAATCAGCACCAGATTAATCCCTCCTCCTTGGAATTCCCCTAACTCCACTTAAAAGGAGCTTGCAACCTCCCTCCAGGGTTGTTATTTGCCACCCCAACCTGTTGGAAACAATAAACGCTCTTGCTAAACTGTATACGCTCTTGCACATAGTAATTCACATAATAATTCATAACATTGGCACTCAGCATTGCCAGGCAATCCCACTACTCTCTTCCGCCCACTGGCAGTCTGAGGAGCTTTGGGACCCTGTACCACCCACCATTTTTCTGGCTGGAGGACCATGGGAGACTCTTCACCTTACCAGATCAGCAAGCCTCTCTTTGGGCCACTTTCCTGCAACTGAGGACTCGCTTGTCTCTCTCCATTGAGGTGCCGTGTCTTTCAGGCTCTAAGACTCTCAGGCCTATGCCCTCCACAGCCCACAGCCTTTGTGACCACAATGGTCCATTGGCTATCTTGCGCCGTTCATTCTCACTGACTCTCTGGGACACTGGAGGTCAGTCTCATTTTGCACCACGTGTCTTTTGGACTTAAAGCCCTTTAGCCTCTGTCCCTGTGTGACAACATATGGAGATGGCTTGTGTCTCACTCGGGCTCCTAGCCCATCAGCCCCTGCTTTTTGGAAGACAGTTCACTGAGCAGCTTGCGCCT
>CABHPR010158048.1:0-48257 GCA_902168415.1 Peromyscus melanophrys | reverse complement strand
AGATAGATGATTGATAGATGATTGATTATCAACAATTTCAGAGTCACCTAAGAGCAGTCCTTGGATGTGTGAGTTAAGTGCAGAAGGATGGCTTAGGAACAAAGAGCAGGTAATCTATTCAGGTCTGCCCTCAGTTTCCCTTTCTGCCTCTTCAACCAGCACCAGTAAGCCTGTGGCCCAAAAGTCACATATTGAGCACCAGCTGTGTTCTAGGCCCCCAGGATGTGACAATGAGCAGACCAGCAGTGGTCCTCAAGAAGGGCCGACGTTCTGGTGAGAATGGACAGACACACAGTGGAGGGCTCAGTCCATCAGACAGACAGTGCTAAGGGTTAGAGAGAACATTCAATCCAAAAGGAAGAGGAAAATGGAGGAGAAAAGGGATGCTAGTGTGTGTGTGTGTGTGTGTGTGTGTGTGTGTGTGTGTGTGTGTGTGTACATGTGAATGCATGTTCATGTGTATTTGTGTATGTATGTGCATGTGGAGGTCACAGGGTAACCTCAGTTGTCATCCCTCAGGCACCATCCACCTTAGGTTTTTGGTTTGGTTGGGTAGGACAGAGTCTCTCACTGGCCTGGATCTCACCAAGTAGACTAGGCTGCCTGACCAGAGAGCCCTAAAGATCTGCTGCTTCCTCCCCAAGCACTGAAATTACGGGACCACCACTGTACTTGTCTTTAAATGTGAGTTCCAGGGATCCAACTCGAGTCCTCATGCTTGGAAAGCAAGCACTCTACCAACGGAACCCTCTTCCCACCCAAGGGAGTGCCATTTTACCGTGTACGGCCAGGGGCTATGTCACCAGGGGAGACAATGTTTGAGAAAGAGCTGAAGGATGCAAAAGAGCCACGCACTGGGTCTCTGAGAGATACAGCACATCCTCATGGGGAGGGGTGCTCTTGTACAGCTCGACAGGTTGCTACAACATGGCGCAGGGCAATGGGACAACTGAGGGAAGACTAAACCTTCCTAAACCCGTGAGCCAGCTAAAATCACTCTTCATGGATTTGTGGTATGGATGAAAAACTGACTTCTACAGGTACTCATAAATTTGGTGCCACATGGGAGAAGCAGAGAGTAACTGTGGCAGGGCCACAAGCAATAGTGAGTGGCAGACCTAAGACAGAAATACGTATGTTTTCCATAAAGTAGGTGACCCACAGGTTGACCACAGTCTGTGTTATCTTTCCCTTGGGTCACAGCGTACTTTAGGTGCTCTTGTATAAAGGGGCAAATGACTTCATGGCAAGTACCACATACGTATCCCCACTATACATATTTGTGCACACTCATGCACGCCCACACGGGCACACTGTTAAGGAGATCCAGCTGGCTCCACCTGCAGGGCTTGGCCTCTTGAATATTGTGTCCAGCCTCTGCTGTGCTTCAGACCCCAAGCAGCTCGGAACCCCAGTTACTTCTTGAGTAGGGATGCAGGTGGCATCTTATCACTTCATCATAAAGGGTCTGGAGTGATCTATGTCTGAGTGAAAGGTAAGATGGGCCATGCACACCAGCCAGGTGCAGAGGGTAGCTGCAGAAGGGACAGACAGCTCCCATGGCTGTGTGTGAGTGTGAGGGCTTTATATTTCCTTGTAGAGCCCTTTTCCCTCCTCTTTATGCTGGTGGAAGTGGCCCCTCCACCCAGGTCTGCCTCTGATAAGCCTGAAACAGTAGCTGAGCCTCTTATCAGGCAGCTGCCAGGGGGCTATAGAGACTCTGCACTGCGCAGTTGGTGCTGATAAATTGGGTCTGGGCCAGACACTCAGCAGCTGCTGTCTTGGGCCTGTCCCTAGAACCACGGTTCTCAGAAACAGGAGACTGAGACCCAGGAATCTCATTCATTTCCTGCACACCACAGCAGGCCAAGCTGCTGATGGCCTTGGCTGCAGAGCATGCTTAGGAACATATAAAGACTTGGCCGGGAGCCTTGGTGGAGCAGAGCTACTGAGGGTCCCCCAGGAGCCAGCATAGCATTATAGATATGGGGCACCAGTGGATCGTAGGGTTGTGTGTGAAGTGTGAACTGTTCATAATTCCTTGTGAAGCTGGCACTGCCGTCCCCATTTTAATGCTGAGACATTAGATTCCTACAGAGGTGTCAAGGTATTTCACCTAAGGTATGGTCAGATTATATGCCATGTTGGCTGGCCCCCAGGCTGCCTTCTCCTGCATAGAGGGCCAACTAGATTTTTTTCATTGTCCGTGCGCGCGCGCACACACACACACACACACACACACACACACACACACACACACACACCCTGCTTGACAACATCATATTCTACCTTCAAATTCCACATTAACCTCCAACCTTCTCTGACTTAGCACATCTAGAGATTTCAGATGAGCATCTGTGGGTCCAGCAGACAGTACTTGGGATGCACTTACACCAAAACAGTCTTCTTGTTTATTTAAGAGTAAGCTTATCAGGGATCTTGCAGCTTTAGGTAATAATCCTAAGAGGATGGGACCTAGACAAAGGTGCTTTGTTTTGTTTTTGTTGTGGTAGTGCCAGGGATTGAACCCAGAGCCTTGCACCAAACACGTGCTCTACCACTAAGCTACATACACAGCCCAGCACAGTTGTTTGTGAAAGAATTCTAGGTGGCATGTGTGGAGCCAGAGTTGAGAGCCAGGAGTAAAGGGGCTGCCCCTCTGAGTGTGTCGTCCATAGACCCCACCCCAAGTCACCAGGCACAGAGCCTCCAGGTCCGGGAGCATCCCCAAGTCTCTGGGGAGAATGTCGTACTCATCTGTTTAGTCCATTCCAGGGATGGAGCCCAGGGCCTCATATACACTTAGCCAAAATTCTCACTTAGCTATACCCCCATCTATAGTAACATATCTTATGTGAATTTGAAAATCTGAAACACACCTTCACTTTTAATACTTGAAGTGATTACTGTGGTGTAATAATTCCACTTAGAGAAACATAGAAGTTATTCGTAACCCTCTTGCCTCTCTCTCCCTCCTCGTGGACATTCCCTTCGTTAACTTCTAGTCATCATCCTGCTGTAACCTCTGGTCTAGACCCCTGGCCTTGCAGCAGTGTTAAAGTTTTCCTTCCTGTGGCCTTGACCTCACCATGTGGGTCCTGAGGGTTGAAATCAGGTTGTCAAGCTTGGTAGCAATAATTTTACCTACTGAGCCATCTTGCTTGACCCTGGAAATATTCTTCCTAATTGTAGTTGCCCCTTCTCCAGCATTTATAAAGAATTCCTTTGTTTTGGGGTTTCTCTTGCTATGAAGAGACACCATGACCATGGCAAATCTTATAAAGGAAAACATTTAATCAGGGCTGGCTTACAGGTTCAGAGGTTTAGTCCATTACTGTCATGATGGGAAGCATGGCAGCACCCAGCCATACATGGTACTGGAGAGGTAGCTGAGAGTTCTACATCTGGATCTGTAGGCAGCAGGAAGAGAGAGACACTGAGCCTGGCTTGAGCATTTGAAACTTCAGAGCCCACTCCCAGTGACACACTTCCTCCAACAAGGCCACACCTCCTAATAGTGCCACTCCATTCAAATATGAGTTTATGGGGCCCATTCATACTCAAACCACCATACCCTCTTTCTAGAACCTCTTTTCCACAGCATCTACTCACATGAAAAGACTCAGCTTTCCTACCCTTCAGGATGTTTCATTGTCTATCACTCACCCAGGCAAATGATAAAAAATGTATTAATAACACCAAACATAGTGGAATAAGTAATAAGACAAGGAAAAAGAAGGGAGGAAAATGAGCTCAGTATAGTTATGGGTTTTGCCATTCATATTTGCTTGTTCTTTTGTCCTGAAGTCTCAGCTTTTTTGATTCCCAAAGCAAAATTCAAAAGTAATCGTTTGAAAGGTATAAGACAGAAAACTGTATTTGTTTCTGTGTAACAATATCCATACTTTAAAAGAATGCAAGAATGTGAAATCTGCCCAGTAGGAATCTTTAATCTTGATTGAACAATGAACCCAATCCTGTAGCTGCCTAGTGGCTTTCTTGGTAACTTATTTTATTCTGTTTTCCAAGTTGATTAAACAAAATCTCCTCACGTTTAATAAAGAAATAATCACAGCAGTCTGTCAAGAGACCATGTTTCCACGACCCTCCTTCCCCAGAGCGAATGTGTCCAGACTCAAATCTGCTTTTGAGGAGTGAGGTCCCTGATAAGTGGTGAGGGATGCATCATTGCAGCAGGAAACTGAATCAGTCTGCCCGTTTACCGGGGTTCAGATTTCAAACACACCTCCTCTAAATCCCTAAAGTGAAAGTGGGTCTAAGTTTGTTGGCTTTCCTCTGATTAGTCTGGGGCAGGGGCATTCATCCCTTTCTAGGAGAAAAACAATTTAGATGGCAACTGGTTTGTGTCCTGGGACTTCAGCTGGCAGGAGGAAGAGTTACATATGTGTTTGTGGCTTCTTTGGTTTTAAAAAATTAATGTGGGCAAATACAAATCCAAAGGCCTGGACGGGAATGGGGAAGATGGAGCAGGAGCTCGCCTGAGTGACAGACTGAGACAGTCAGAGAGCGGTCCATCAGCAAGGGAACCGGCCGGAGGAGGGAGTAAAGGGGTAGTGTAACGGGAATGGTGGAAAAAATGGCCTGTCCTCCCCCAAGCACAGACAAAAGACAGGTCAGGGGTGGGACCATGGCCCAGTAGCTTCCTGATTCCATCCCAGATACAGAGAGGAAGTAAACTGGTGACTCACATGGGTGTTTTTCCTGCCCCAATACTTAGCAGACAGGATTTGGAGGGCAAAGAAGGGTAAATAGCAGCATGGGAAACACTCAGGAAAGCCAAAGCCGACCGGTCCAGATGATAAGGAAGCGCTGTCCCTGAGCATCCTGCCATCTCATCCTCCACAACAAAAGTCCAGGCTGCTGGTTTCCAAAGCCCTGTGTGTACACATGTGTGTATACTTGTGACCACATGGGCACACATGAGGATAATAAGAAGAGATCTCATGAAGGAAGCGCCACCCCAAGGGAACCCATCCAGGATAGTCTCATGTCTGTCTCTACAAACCAGAGCCCATGTAGCTGGGACGCATAGGGAGTCAAGACTCCTGCCAAAACTCTGACACCAAATTCCAGGCTCTCTGTGTCACCAACTGCAGTGACCTCTTGAAGAACTGTGAGGTGACTTTCGGAAAGGGAGATTTCATTTTATTTGCATACTTCTGTCTTTACCCCCTACCCAGCCAATGTGCTCCCAGTATTTAAACCCAAATTTACTCTGCCTTCTGCCATACCCTTTCCCAATGCAAGCCTAGCATGTAAGCCAAACTGTGGCGTTGCTCAGAGAAGCCAGCATGACGGAAAGCATTGGGGTTTTGCAAAAAGAATGTCCATCTTGAAAATTCAGTTCTAAGATACCCTAAGATTCTGGAGGCTTTTTCTAAAGTCTTTCAGGAATGCTAAGTTCAATTTAGGAATCTTTGTTAGCTGAGGAATTTACATCCAGTGTGTGGAGGTCTAAGCACTTTGCAGCATCAGGAACAGCGTGTATCACTCCCACCTGGTCCTTATCAGTAAGGTTTCCTGAGAGCCAGACTACAGCCCTGAGAGGGAGCTTCTCTGCACACTCAGCACCAGCCCTGTTGCCCCGAAGCTCTCTCAGAGCCTCTGGGTCACAGGAAGGACACCCACTTCCTGCTCCCCAGCCCTTCCTTCCCTCCAGGATTCTTCCTTCCCAGTGCACTTTCCTCTTTTGGGCCACACTCTGTCCTGCTGCCTCGGGGCACTCAGTTCTCCTTTGCTCACCCTGCCTGAAGGAGCTCTGCTGTCTGCTTTGGACTGTGGACGCTCAGCCTCTTGTCATGACACCATCCAAGGGCGAGGGAGGTCACTGTTAGCAAAGTGCTTACTTACTACAGGAGCTTGAAGGCCTGCGTCTGATCCTCAGAAGCCATGTAGAGAAACTGGCAGGCTTGGTGTGCACTTAGAATTCCAGCCCAGGAGGTGGAGGACAGACAGGAAGATCCTCGAGGCTCACTTACCAGTTAGTAACCTAGCTGATTGCAGAGCCCTAGGTCTTGGTGAGAGACCCTGGCTCAAAAGTCAAGATGGACAGTGTACTGACACCTCTGGCCTATAGCCCACCCACATGCACACCTACACCCACATGTGCACGTGCACACACACACACACACACACACACACACACACACACACACACACAAAGAGATTGTCCAAGTAAAGACTGCAAAACTCCTTTCCCCCTCCTCCTGCCCAGCTGTCCTGCTTGTTAGAGACACAGGATCTGCTGCTGTCCAGAAAGGAAAGAACACCTCCCCATCCGTGCGCAGAAAATGAGCCTCCTAGAGTTAGTTAGCATAGCTAACTAAATCATCATTATTTACGCATGCAATCTGATCAAGGACATCAAGTCCCTTAACCAGGTAATTAGGTACCTAATTATGCTGAAAATGCAATTATATTCTTAAGTGAATTAAGGCCTTTAGAGAAGAGGAAAACATGAGCATGCAAGAGCCGGAAGCAGGGCCTGACCTATCTGTGTGATATGACTCCGGGCTGCCTCGAGGCTGCTGATTTGTACTTGAGTCACATGTATATGTGTGTAAGGCTCACATGGGCACACGTGCATGAAAAAGACATACCCCCCAGTCAGTGTCCGTGCCAAAAACTTAAAAAGTGGCAGCCATTAGTGTCCCTGGAAGCTTAATGTTTCTCTGTAGACTCTCTGTTTAGTGAATCCCAGTCTGTACTGAGTAGTTATACAGAAGGCAATAATGATAAGAGAGTCACTGGGAACCATCAGAGGCAGAGCGTGCAGCAGTAGTCATTTGCTTACCTGGCCAGTGTCAGGCTAAGCTACGAAACGCTGCTGTTGTGCTCATAGGAGCTCCAAAAGGCACAGAGGCTTACTGTGAAGTGCACGCACCCGTATAGCATGTGCTTGCAGAAGCCAGAGGACAGCTTAAGGTGTCACTCTTCGGGAAGCAGTTTTGTGTGCAATGGAGTCTTATTAGCCTGGAACTCTCCAGGTAGACTAGGCTGGCTGGCCAATGAACCCCAGGGGCTCCTGTGCGAGAGTTACAGGTATGCATCAGGCTTCTTTTTCTTTTACACATAGATTCTGGTGCTTGAACTCAGGTCCTTACATTTGCAAGGCAAGTGTTACCAACGAAGTCACCTCCTCCGTCCTTACAAAGGGTTTTATATAAATGAGACACTCAGCAAGCTGCGGTCTGTGGCCTGGGTTTGTACAGTCAACCCACCAAGAGCGGGGTTTCCCTTCTGAAATGTTCCTGAATTCGTTACTCTTACATCTCTGTAACAAAATACTTGAGAGACACAACTTAAGGGCCGCAAAGTTTCTTTTCCCTGGTGGTTTCAGAGGGAGTGGCCCGTGGTGGTGAGGCGGGATAGCAGCTGGTCTGTGAAGTGGAGGTTTGTCCATATGACCAGGAAGCTGGGAATACACAGTGGAAACAGGACTGGCCATAACCTTCAAAAGCTCATCACAGGAGTTTCTAGGTCAGAGACTGGGTCTCAGCAGCTCCAGTACGCCAGGCTCTGCCTGTCCTCAATAAGCCAATTAAAGAA
The DNA here is from genome assembly GCA_902168415.1 of Peromyscus melanophrys. NCBI lineage: Eukaryota > Metazoa > Chordata > Mammalia > Rodentia > Cricetidae > Peromyscus > Peromyscus melanophrys. The sequence continues at coordinate 40,688 of CABHPR010158048.1, read as the reverse complement.
GCAAATGAACGGTAAGGACAGAAAAAGGCAATTTCTGTGATGAAAGATACAGGGACCCAGCGATTCCTACCCTCACATAACCATCTTCCTCTGGTGATACAAAACCAAAAAATTAAGAAGAACACAAAAAAATTTTTTTAATTAATTATATAATTAAAATAATGTAGAAAATGCTATACTTTAAACATTCAGCCTTGCTAAGAGCGAGTTTTGCCTATCCACCTGATTCTTTGGGGTTTCTCAGTATAATTTTCTTCATCTAGATATAGATCCTGTAGGTTTCTTAATACATAAAAATCCAGATCTGCTATCTAAACCAATTGTGGTTGTAATTTCACTTCCTTATTTTCAGCTGCATGTGTACAGCAGGGACTTTATGGGAGTCTTTCGGCAGTGAGCGCGTTCTTTCCCTGCTGCCCATCATGTGTTTTCCCCATCATTATCAGCACGCACCCTCTACTCAGTGTCAAGCCGGCTGAGAACATCAGTTGTCCAATTCCGTTTCTGATCTGTCGCATAGATTTGTTGCCTTGTTGAGCTCTTGGGGTTGTGATCACTAACGTTAGGTCACTTGGAACTTCGCCTTTTCAGGACAGAGTTAACCATAAAAGAGTATGAAATAGTGGACCGGGTTCTTCATAAATGGTATGGAGACTCTGACTTCCCGGGGTTCCCTTCCAGTTGGACCACCTCAGTTGCCACCCACAAGAATTGAGGGGCAAAAGCAAATGCAGCGGAATCTTACCTAAATTGAGGGGCAAGGGGTTCAAACCTCCTCACAGGTTGGCGGAAGAACTTGGACCATGCCTTCAGCAAAAGTCACCGTCACTCATCCATCCAAATTTGGCCTCTCATTCAACAGGAAGCTAGTGGGGCCAGAGATGGACAGCTAGTTTCTCAGATGACATCCAGACTCGTCTGAACTACACTTGACTTTGAAGAAACAAAGGGTCTGGTCCTGGGCCTGAGTGGTGTTGGGGGAGGCAGCTGAGGGGTAAGAGCAGACAAGCAATGTCTGTTAGAAGCCCAGGCCTTCTGAACAATCACTAGAGAGATGCAGGTACTACACCCCAGACCACTACCTCTACCCACACCTCTCCATGTGGTTTTGTGTAACTCTATGCCCAGTGGCTCATACATTCCCTGTACCCTACATGCCCAGCTTGCCCATGGGGACCACTGCTGCCACACCCAAGTCTTAACTCATCCTCTTCTTCAGCATAGCTTGCCCTGATTCTGCCCATGGGATCCTGGACTCCCATAAGGACACGAGTGGCCATTGTGAGTATCCCCCACACTTACATCTCTTGACAGAGCTGGGACTCCTTCTTGCTCTTCCTGGTCTCTTTGAAGTATAACGCTTTCCTCCTCTCTCAAAGCACCATCCTTCCACAGAGCACAAAGTGGCCCCCTAAGGCTGCCGTGCACTGTCTCCCCCACATGTGACTCCTGTAAGCACACATAGGTAGGATTCCTCCATTATGACCATAGCTTTCATTTGGCTTCAGCCACATAGTGTTGGCTCTTGTGCTAAAGGACGTTACCAGTGAGGACTCCGCCCAGTGAGTCTGCATTTCCCTCACCCTGCTGTCTGCCAACCTCGGCTAATTCTCTAGCTTATACTCCTCCATTTCACATCTCTCCACCCAATAGCTTCTCAGGCCCATGGGCACCTCCAGAGTAGTAACCCAGCCAGCCTGGCTCCATGACACTTCCATACCTTCTGTTTTCTCACTTCTGCCCCGTGCAGCTTAGAGTCCATGGGCTATCATCACAGGCTCTCATCATGGAAGGATTTCCAGAAAATCATTTTCCTAGAGCCCAAATCCTACCATGCATTTAAAAGTTGGAGGCCAAGAACTAAGGAGATGATTGGTAAAGTGCTTGCTGGGAATTTGGATCCCCAGAACTCATGCTGAGTAGGTGTGACAGCTACCTGTAATGCCAGCACCTAGGATGCAGAGATAGGGAATTCCTGGGGCTAGGTGACTAGATAGAGAAAGCAGAGAAAGCTTTGGTTTTTTAAGGCATTCTGCCTCTATAAATAAAATGGAGAGTGATGAGGCCTCTAAATGCAGAGAGAGAGAGAGAGAGAGAGAGAGAGAGATGTGCCATTACACACACACAAGTACACACTCATATCTCATATGCACAGTGCACACACACACACACACACACACACACACACACACACATACACTTGCTGGCAGAAAAATAAGAACATATAGAACCAAAGTGTGAGACAAACTCATTGATGAGACGCTGCACCCTGGAAGAGGAAGCGAGGGATGCGGATAGAAGTGAAGAGTTTGAAATTGGCCTCGGGTGGAGATAAAGGGAGACGATGGGGGCAGGAGACCGAAAGGAAACACTGCAGCTTGTGCATCTAGATATGCTTCCTTGAAGGGCCACAGCTGACCTTTATCCCCTCCAGCAGGCTCCATCCGTGTGTGCTTGGATGCCAGCCACAGTTCATGACCCTCAGTCTACACCTGAAACCAGGGAAAGAATAAGAGAAGCATTGGGTGCTCACATACCAGCATTCCATCACTGCTTACCCATGGGAAGTGAGAATGTCCGTTCTCAGCACCTCCTTACTCTAATGTGTCAAGGGCATATGAACACATAGAGGGCCATGCAGGGATGGGGGCCAAGGGCCTGCTGTCCAACAGTGATTGGTGATGGTCTGGAGGCACTGCATGAGGTGCAGTGAGGGCTCAGAGGAAGGTAGGGTAGGCTGGCATCTTCTGGTCAGTGACTATCAAGATCCTGAGATATCACAGCCAGTTCTGAGAATACAGCCCCATTTTCTTGACCTTAAAAGTAAGTAGCACATGGTGATCTGGGGAGATAGTTCAGCATTTAAGAACATGTATTGCTCTTACACAGGACCTGAGTTTGGTTGTGGTGATGTATTGTGTCCCCCAATATACTGTGTCTCCCAATAAGGTTTGCCTGGAGATCAGAGGAAAAAGCCAGCCACTATATAGAAGTCGGACAATGGTAGCACACACCTTTAATCCTATCACTTGGGAGGCAGGGATCTGTCTGGATCTCTGTGAGTTCAAGGCCACACTGGGAACAGAGCCAGGCATGGTGATACATGCCTTTAATCCCAGCACTAACCATAGAAGTCTGGAGGTCTGTACAGACAGGAAGTGACAGAGCTGGGCAGGAAGAGGAAGTGATGTAGCTGGATTAAGAGAACAAATGAGAGAACAGAACAGAAAGGCATAGAGGCGTGGGTAGACAGGAAGTAGGTTGCTTTTGGAAGCTGCGGAGTTGGTGAGGTGAGGTTAGCTGTGGCTTTTCCTATTCCTCTGATCTCTTTCAGGCTTTAACCCAATTTCTGGCTCTGAGTTTTTCATTTAATAAGACTGTTTAGAAATTCGTCTACATTTGGTTCTCAGCACCCTTGTTGGGTGGTTCACAACTGCTTGTAGCTCTAGTTCCAGGAGATCTTTCATTCTCAGCCTCTGCAGGCACCTGCACTCTGATCCACTTATACACACGCGTGCACACACACACACACACACACACACACACACACACACATGCACACACACACATGCACACACACACACTTTATTTTTGTGTGTCTATATGTGTGTCTATGTGTGTGTGTGTGTGTGTGTGTGTGTGTGTGTGTGTGTGTGTGCATGTGGGAGGTGCACATGCACACGCATGTTGCTGTGTGACACTAATCCTGGGGAGACTTGAATAGAAGTCCACTTACCCCAGACAGGAAACCAACAACATACCAAAGTAAGGGTACCACCCAAGTCCAGTTTGGTGAACCAGTGAGTGTTACTGGATTACTCACATGAATATGGGTGAGAGGTCACTTACAGGAGCAGAAATGACTTAAAGACAGCTGTGTCACCGAAATCCCACGGCAGCACGGGTGACAGCTCATGAAAATCGGAAACCTGGAGCACACTGCACAGCCTGCAGGAAGTTCAACAGGTTGGAGAGAGTCCCTTACAGGTGGCTCAGTTGGTTGGGCCTCTTCCAGGCATCTGGCCTGATCTCTGCTTCTTCCAGGGGGGTCAGCTCTTCATGGCAGCTCGGCTGGCCCAATGGTACCTCTTAACAGGTCCTTATTGCTTATATACACCTGGGGAGAGAGGGGCTTAGAGAGTCTGGTCAGTTTCTAGGACTTTAAGTATTTTGAGTAGTGGACACCCTGAGCTCAACGAGCTTCCCTGCGGAGTGGAGTGTTTTATCTTCCCCTAACACAGCTGTTGTTTTGCCTCTCTCTTTTAACACTTTGCTGTCTACCTTGTTTTTAGAAACAGGGTCTCTTGCTGCCTTGGATGTCCAGCCAGCAAGTCTCAAGGATTTGCCTGTCTCTGCCTCCCTAGCACTGAGATTACAACTACATGCTAACACTACCACATCCGGCTTTTTTTTCCCTTGGGTTTTGGGGATTAAACTAAGATTCTCATGATTACATGGCAAGTACTTTACCAACTGATTTATCTCCTCAGTGCCCAATTTTCTATTTCCAAGCCATACTGCAACACACTTCCCTGAACATGGATCTTTTTCTCCATTCCAAATGATTTCTCTAGAATCAATAACTAAAGTGATATATTTCATCATTTGGGCAACAGATTTGCCATATGCTGTATAAAAACACTGATTTTGCCTATTTTTCAGAATCTCATCTGGCTTAATTATTGTCCTATTGCTTTGAAGAGACACCATGACCAAGGCAACTCATAAAATAAAGTGTTTAATTGAGGGCTTTCTTATCGTTTTAGAGGGTTGGACTATGACCATTGTGGTGGGAGGCAGACAGGCATAGTACTGAAGCAGGAGCTGAGAGCTTTATATCCTGCATCACAGGCAGCAAATGAGAGGAGGCCGGCAGACAGATAGACAGACAGACAGACTGGGCCTGGTAGCAGGCTTTAGAAACCTCAAAGTCCTCCCCCAGTGACGTACCTCCAACAAGGCCACACCCACTCCAACAAAGCCAAACCTCCTAATCCTTCCTAAACAGTTCAACTCCCTAGTGACTAAGCATTCAAATATATAAGCCTATGGGGGCCATTCTCATTCAAACCAACATACCATCTTAACCCAAGTCATGACAGCACTATTGCCAGAGGTAATAACTAATATCCAAATGATCTGACCTATGCCAGGCACTGAGCTTGATCCTTAGCACATACTAACAATAATCCTACATGGTTGAACAACCATCTTTAATGTGGGAAAAAATATAAACACCACATCACTCCCCAAAGACAGGCCTAAGTGCCAGAGCTGAGTTGCAACTCACTCACTAGTCTGTCCCATGTGTGGTAAGCGTGCTGACCTTGCAAGGATGTGGGCTGGGCAGGTGGAGTCTCTAAGAGCATCTCATGGCATCCTGAGTATCTTCTCTCTCTGGAAGCCTGGATGGAGCTGTAACATGTGTGTCTAGGTCTTCCATCTCTTAAGAAGCTCAGAACTGTGAGGCTAATGCTGAAGGGGATGAATAATACCCTCCTGACTCCTTACAACATCCAGGGATATCTGTCTCCTTTGTCATTTGGGAAGCATTTCCCCACCTCATCATCATAGCCCAACTGCCCTCAAATTAATCAGTAGTGGTGGTCTCCTTCATTGGTCTCACTGTAGTCTGCAGTGGTGGTTTCCTTCATTGGTCTCACTGTAGTCTGCAGTGGTGGTTTCCTTCACTGGTCTCACTGTAATCTGCAGTGGTGGTTTCCTTCATTGATCTCACTGTAATCACAGTGGTGGTTTCCTTCACTGATCTCACTGTAGTCAGCAGTGGTGGTTTCCTTCATTGGTCTCACTGTAATCACAGTGGTGGTCTCCTTCATTGATCTCACTGTAGTCAGCAGTGGTGGTTTCCTTCATTGGTCTCACTGTAATCACAGTGGTGGTCTCCTTCATTGATCTCACTGTAGTCAGCAGTGGTGGTTTCCTTCACTGATCTCACTGTAGTCAGCACTGGTGGTCTCCTTCATTGATCTCACTGTAGTCAGCAGTGGTGGTCTCCTTCATTGATCTCACTGTAGTCAGCAGTGGTAGTTTCCTTCATTGATCTCACTGTAGTCAGCACTGGTGGTTTCCTTCACTGGTCTCATTATAATCAGCAGTGGTGGTTTCCTTCATTGGTCTCACAGCAGTCCCTTAGCATCTGTATTCAGCTGAGGACTTGTTGGGCCTCCAGAGAACAAGGCTGAAAACATTGTGATCTCATAAGATCAGAAGGATACATGCATTGCCAGAGTCAGGCACAAGAGTCCCCTCTCCCTGACCCCCAGCAACAGTTACAGGGGCAGGTAGAGGAACAGGCAGATGACAGGTTCTCAGTCCTCAGCTGTGCTAGGTTTTCAGTGACATTAGCTGGTTCCTGAGAAGGAGACACTAGCCAAGAGTTGTGGTGGAGAGAGGTGTGATATGATTTTATATTTGTTTGATAAGAGAGTATGGGGACCTTCGGGCCTATTTACTGAAGGTAAACCCTCTTGAACTGTGCCCTGTGTGGTCTATAGATGCACAGTCATGAGCTCAGTGGTCCTTAGATCGGGGCTTCAGCACCAGCAGCAGCAGCAGCATCACCTGAGAATATATGAGAAATGTGAGTTCTCAGATCAGGTGGGGAGATGGTACAGTTGGTGAAGTGCTTGCCTTGAGAGATGAGGACCTGGATTTGGTCCCCCTAGAGTCCATGTTTAAAAACAGCCATGTATGGTGCCACAGGGTTGTCGTCTTAGCACTAGAGAAGCAGAGAGAAGAGGACGAGAGAGCCTCCAGGGTTCACTAGCCAGCTAGCCTAGCCTAAACAAGTCAATGAAAGACCCTGTTTCAAAAAGCAAGGTGGATCCTGGAAAATGACTGCTTAGGTTGCCCTCTGCTCTGCCCCTCCCCCAGACCCCCCACACTCATAAGGAATTGCAAGTTCTCTGCCCCCCATCACTGACTACCTAGGGTCTTGGGGTAGAGGCTTGTGTGTGCACACTTGACCTTGAGGGTGAGAAGTAGCTATCTCCCACATCATTACCTGCCGTTCAGGATTTCCTACCTCTGCTTTGCAAAGAAGGAGCAGAGCCTCCGAGAGGAAAGAACGCTGACAGGAACAGTTTTATACCACCCCAGGGTGTGATCCCACCTCAAGAAAGATAAGATGGGGGCACTGGAGAAGGACACCAACATCCAAGAGTATTTAACTCCTTTCCTGTTGTTAGTTATTTTTTTCTCTTTTTGTGGGGGGCCTGCCGCCCGGCTCCCAAATAAATTCACACACAGAGGCTTATTAATACTTATGAGGCTTCTTTCTTGCCAGCTTTCCTTAACTGATTCCATCTACCTTTTGCCCCAGAGGGTGTAGCAGGAATCTTAAATGGTCTTATTAATAAAATCAAACCTGAGGCCAGTTATTGGGGTGAATGCTGGAAGATCAGAGAAGCAGAACAAGCCACAGCCACCTCACCTCGCCAATTCCTCAGCTGATTCTGTTTCCTCCTGGAGTCCTCCTCCTTCTCTGGCTCCTAGGTCTCCTCCTCTCTTCTCCCAGTTTTCTCCTTCTATATATTCTCTCTGCCTGCCAGCCCCGCCTATCCTTTTTCCTGCCTTGCTATTGGCCATTCAGTTCTTTATTAGACCATCAGGTGTTTTAGACAAGCACAGTAACACAGCTTCACAGAGTTAAACAAATACAACATAAACAAAAGTAACACACCTTAAACTATTCTACTACACTTCCCTGCATAGGGCTTAGATGTCATGCTCTACAGATTATGAAAGCAGTAATCTCTTCCTTTGCTGTTCACAGCCGAACCAATTCTCATAGTGAAACAGTGGGTGGGGGCCCAACATTGTCCCACATTGCCACCCTTGTCAGCCTACGGAAATCCCCTCTATCTTTCTGGTCCTTGATTAAGACAAAACCCGGACTCACAGTGTTGACACTAAAAAGAATTTCAGGAATAGCTGATAATGAAGAGGAGATTTTATTAAAGATATTTTTATATAGGCTTAAGCATAGAGATTAGAGGAAAAGAGGGTACTCAAGAAGAACACACACCTGAGAGCCTGAGTGTGGGCTTCTCAAAGATGCACAAGAAGTAAGATGACTCCCAAGTCTCCCAAATCTCTCAAGGGTGAGTCATGACTCATTGTTGTAGCGTTATCTATTTGTGTTAGTCAGGGTTCTCTAAAGGAATATGTATATTTAAAGGGTTTTCCCTTTTCGATTGGTAGTCCCAATAGTTACTATCTCACACTGGAGAGGCTAAGAATCCTGTAGTTGCTTAGGACTGAATATCTCAGTAGCTCCAATCTGGCACTGGAGTCCTGGAGGTAGAGCTGCTGGTCTTTAGTCTACACTGGAATCCCAAGGAAGTAGGTTCTAAAATTGGTGAAGGATGCTGCAGCAACAGAATAGATAGACTTGCCAACAAGAGTGATGGCAAGTGGGTAAATGGCATAGCTTCCTTCTTCCATGCCCTTTCCTCCTGGCTGCCGCCACGGTGTAGATTTAGGGCGGGTCTTCCTGCCTAGCCTGATTAAGAAGATCCCTCACAGATGTGTACAGCTGCTTGAGTTTTAGTTAATTTCAGATGCAGTCAAGTTGAGAATTGAGAACCAAGTTTAGCTATCATACTATACATATCCTTTTACTGGATCTCAAGTTACATCTCTAAAGATTGCTAAGAAACTCTTTTTTCCTTCTTGGTCTTTTGCTAAGAGAGACCAGTGAGCTGGTCTGGAGATGTCTTGGATGGAATTGTAAGGTAAACACCAGCGACCGCTAGGGTTGCACAAATAGTTTGATACATTTCCTTTGCTTGTAGGTGGACTTTCCCCGTGAGATTTCTAAAGAATTGCAGGCTTATAGCAGGGAAAGAGAAAGGCTGTAAGAAGTTAGCAACTGTGTGACAATTCTTGTTTTGTTGATGCAAAGCTTCTGCTGGATTCCAGAGTGAGAGGTCCATCTCTTTTCTCATAGTCCCAAGACATCCCCTGCATTTCTTTTTTTTTAATTATTGAGTTTTATTTATTAATTTTGGGGTTTACTCTGTGTGTGTGTGTGTGTGTGTGTGTGTGTGTGTGTGTGTGTGTGTGTGTGTGTGTGTGTACACATACCTTGGAGCACATGTGGAGGCAGGAGGACAGCTTGCAAGAGCCAGTTTGCTTCTTCCACCATGTGGGTCCGAGGGATCGAACTCAGGTCATCAGCTTCGTGGTGGCAAGCTCTTTACCTTCTGAGCCGTCTCACTGGCCATTCCCCACTTTCTATCCTGCTCACTGCCAGGCACTCAGCCTCTTTTGGTTGTGTCCAGGGAGGTTGGCTTCTCCCAAGCACGGACACTGGATCACTCCCTGTAACATGCCATCTGCTGTCCTTGGCTTCAGCTCCCACCTGACAGTTTGGTTCCCTTTCACTGTAGTGATCAGTCAGCTTGACAGAGAGACACATTAGAAGCCACCAGGTCCCCTATTCCTGGGTGTTAAAGCCACACCAGCTGCTCCTGAAGTGGGCTTCCTCCTTCTCCAAAGGAGAGCAAATATACCAAGCTCCTTGGTGGCCTTGGCATTGTCCAGATATCTAGTCTATTCAGTTATCTGATGATACTAGCCCACTTTCCACAAGCATAAACTGTATAGTGTTGATCTAGCTCCAGCAGCTTCCTGGTCCCCCAGTTCACCAGGAGCTGGACATCCATCAAAGCTTTTAAATTTGAGTTCCTAGAAATTCTATGCAGGACATGTCTGCTGGGGTTGGAGCTGGGGGATACAGCATCTTCCTTCTTTGTTTACAGCACTCCACGAATGTAAGAGAATACTTAGCACCTCCTTTGTATGTGTGTGTGTTCATGCATGTGTAGGTACAGATATGTGAGTGTGTGCATGTGGAGGGAGGCCAAAAGACAACTCTGACTGTCATTCCTTGAGTACCTGGCATTGCTTGTTTGTTTTCAAGACAAGGTCTCTCATTGGCCTGCAGCCGAGTGCATTAGGCTGGATGACCAGGAAAGAGTCTAGGAATCCACCTGTCTCCATTTTCCCAACATTGGGATTATGAGCAGATGCCACTTCACCTGGATTGTTTGGTTTTTGTTGTTGGTTGGTTGGTTGGTTGGTTGGTTGGTTGGTTGGTTGGTTGGGGAGTTTTATTTTTTTATTGCAGCTGATGAGGATTGAACTCAGGTCCTCATGCTTTTGAGGCCAGGATTTCACTGACTGAACTGTCACCCTAGCCCTTACTGCCTTTAATGACCTGCCTGCCTGCCTTTCAGTCCTCAGTTAACACAGTTTCCTCCCTAGAGGAGAACCCTATTCAATAGAAGTGAATCCACATTGCCCATCCTTCACTTTTTTTTATAAGGCTGTTATCCTGGACTTGGGATAAGGGGATCCTGTTTTATTCTTTGTCAGAAGACTAGCCACAAAGGCTTCTTCCTTTTCTGTATACACTGCAGCTCAAGGGAGTTGATCGGTTGTGAGGTAAAAGTGAGTGCCTTTTGTGTGTGTGGTGTAAAAATATTTCTGAAGAGGATACAAGGATAATGGCAGAAAAACATGGAGAAAGAGCCTGGGCACCTGAATCTTGAGTTGTGAGTTATGACATCATGGCCTTTCTTACCTGTTCCTCCTGGGAGCAAATCCTCGACAAAGAACCTCCTGAGCAAGACTTCAAGTGGCACTTATTCGTTACTTTCCTGTTGTGATTAAAATATCATATCCAAAAGCAACTTATAGAGAGAAGAGTTTGTTCTGGCTTACAGTTCTAGTCCATAGTGATTGGGGAGGCATGGCAGCAGACCAGCATGGTGGAGCAAGAAGCTGAGAGACCATATCTGAGCAGCACATAGGAAGCAGACAGTAAGAACTGGAAGAGGGGTGGAGCTGTAAACTCTCTAAGCCTGCCCCACTGACGTACTCCTCCAGCACCAGCTCCATATCCTTAAAGTTTCATAACGTCCCCAAACAGTGCCATCAACAAGGGGCTAAGTATTTAAGTACATGAACCTATGGGGGACATTTCTCATCCAAACCACAGCAGGTAAACAGGGAAGGATGCCCCTTCCAGATATGACCTTTGGAGCCCAAGTCTACCTCCTTCACGATGTCCTGTGTCTTCTTGTAACAGGACTATGTCTTTCCATGACAGAGATACCTGTCTTGGCAATCTGGCTTTGCAGAGTCCCAGGCTGTCACCATGAACTTAGAAAATTCATATAGATAATGTAGGGGTGCAGGAGGGAGTGGCTGGAATCCAGGTGAGACTCCAATGACCCTCCCCATTCCTTACTTCTATGAGGAAATGTCAACAAGCCCAATCTTGAGGGTCCCTTGCAAGTAGTCACAGCTTCCATAGTGGTGGCTGTGCTGTGTGGAGGATAACATTGCAGGATACCATATGATTCCTGCTGCTAGTTAATGATGCAATAAGAAGACCCTCAGCAGATGTTAGCACCAAGCTCTTGAACTTCCCAGCCTCCAGAACTATGAGCTAAAAAATAAATATTCTTTACATTACACAGAACTCCAGCTGCTAAATCCATTTGCTCTTAACTGCATGCATTCATTCACACCTTAGCTGGATGTTTATTCAGTATTTACCAAGTGAGCAGCACCCAGTCTCAGACTGTCCACGGCAATAGGAACCCTAAGGCAGAAATCAGTACCAGGTTCATGGAGTATTGCTGTGACAGATCTGACTGTGTGTTCTGGGAAGGATTGTGCAGGCATTTGAACTCTAGATCAGAAAATCCACTGAGTGCTGAGAGCCAGGTCTTTGAGCTTGTTAGTCATCTATGCTGTCTTAAGCAAATGCCATTCTTTCTTATTGATCTGTGAGGTACTGGTGGTCAAGAATGGTCCAAAATACACATACCATCCACTCATGTGTCCATGTACTCATTCATGTGTTGGGTGAATATTCAGAACCTACTCTGTGCTCCATATTCAGTCTCAAGCTTCTATTGTCAATGTTGGGCCAGAGTCCAGCATCCAGTTGAACTTGTTTCTTCCTGCTTGTGGGCTGTGAGTACTTTGAACTAAACTTAGAGCCCAGATACTGGCTCCAGTTGCTCCGCCCTACCCCTGGGTATGTACTCTGTCCATTTGCTAATTTGATATCTGTAATGCCTGGTTTTATCCTCCCACCCTGGAGGTCAGCGCTGACCCCAGGCTGCTTTCCTGGCTCTGTCCTACCCACTGCCCCGCCAGACTCTAGCAGCCAGTGTTTTATCAGATCGAGACATGTACGTGGTAACTTCCCAGGGAGAAAGATCTCATTGCACTCCAGTTGCCATGATTATCTGAGCCTGGTGTGAACATCTCTGCTTCAATGTGTAGTGAGATTTCTAATTTAGTACTGCTATATCCATAGTCTAATAAATCCTCTACTCCTGTGTCCCCAAGGAGAGGAGGTATCATTTGTAGTAGCTAGAGGTACCACTAAAGGAAGTTCCCTTGCGCCAGATCCAAAAGCCATAGGAAAACATGAACAGCAACTTCAGTAACTTGGATAGCTCCATAGGATGGGCCTTTCCCACTGGACAGTGAATACGAAGACCTGGATTGGGGGAGAGTGCTCACAGGGAGAAGCTGAGAGAAAGTATACACCAATTGAGTAATGAAGTCCCAGCCTGCCACTGAATGAGCTGTGTGACCATCACAAGCCTGAGCTTGAGTGTTTAACCTGTGAAACGGCTGAGGGTGGCCAGCATCTCTCAGGAAAACCATTGCGGTAGTAGGTGTGAGGCAAGAACAAAGCCAGACTCGGTATGAGCAGACCATCAAATGCCTGTGGTGCAGATCTTCATCCCATCACAGATAACCGACTGAGTGTCTGGCCAATGTGGGCCTCTGAGATTAGATGCAGTGGCATTGCATTGACTTTTCCTAGGGAGATAATGAACAATTGTCTATTTGCCCCAGATATGGCTCCAGTGGCAGACCAAAGTAATGATTCTATCCCAGTCCAACTTATTTTCTTATCTAGAGCATGGGTGAAAGTTTACTTACAGGAGTGTGGATAACCCCAAAACAGACACATCAGAGGCTGGGGAGATGGCTCAGCTGGAAAGTGCCCACTGTTCAAGCATGAGGACTTGAACTTGAACCCATCGAATCCAGTTAAATGGGCAGGTGTGGTAGGATGTATCTGTAACCCTAACACTAGAGGAGCACGGTGAAGAGGAGCCATGCGACTAACTAAGTGGTCAGCCATCCTAGCAGAGTCGGTGAGCTCTAGGTTCTGTGATGGATGCTGTCTCAAAAAGTAAGGTGAGAAGTCACCAAGAGAGAACTGTGGCCTACACACACACACAAGTACACAGTCACCCACCTACAAACATGTACATACCCACACAAACATATACATATACTAAACACACACACACACACACACACACACACACACACACACACACACACCATCAGGTGTATCACCACATCTTGGATGGTGAACCGTATCATGGAGTCCACTTTCGGTTAACCTTCTGTGTCCTGTGTGCTCTAGTATCTCCAACAATCACTTGTAGCTGGGAGAAGCCGGAAGAGAGTCATGGCTGCAATCTCAGTTGAGGGTCCTAAGACCTGCTCCCTCCTTCTATTAGGGGATGTCAAAAGCTCCATTGCCATTATCATAAACAAATGCAGCCACCTCTGTATTTTTCTGCTCATTGAGTTGCCATGGATACCTGGCCAAGGTAGTCTCCACTCCAAGATGGTGAACATATTATATCCAGGGGGAAAAAGTCAACCACGCATCTATAAGGTGTGGGCGTGGGCTTCTGTGCTGGAATTTAATGGGGAGCTGACATGGTTCTGGAGTGCCCTGGGATTCACAGGGTGTTCTCAGCCTAGTTCAGTAGCCAGGCAGAGCGGGGTCTGTGCCTTCCAGGAGAGGTCTGTGTGCACTGTGCTGTTCCCCATGCAGGCAATCACCAAGCTGCTTACACGTGGTCATGGCGTGCGTACTGGCCAAGGTGCTTCTGATTGTGGGGAGTCTTCCTTTCTCACCATACATTTTCACTTTTGTCCACAGAGCCTGACCCAGGGATGTCCTACAGCGTAATGGAGATTGCCATCATTGCAGGTGAGCTTGGCATGGCATGCCCTTCTGCAAGCCAAGGAAGACCCTGACCAGAACTGGCTTGAGGATCTGGGTGAAAAAGGGGGCGGCTGTGGCTGGTGCTTCTCTCCTATTCTAGTTTGCTTCTTGTTGCTGTGATAAACACCTTGACCAAAAGAATCCTGGGGAGGAAAGGGTTTATGTAGCTTGGACTTCCATGTCACAGTCCATCACTGAGAAGCCAGGGCAGGAACTCCAGCAGGGCCAGAGGCAGGAGCCACGGATGAAAGCTGCTGACCAGCATGTCTCCTCTGGCTTGCTCAGCTGTTTCTTGTAGAGGCCAGGGCCTCCTACCATGGGATGGAACCACCCTCAGTGGTAGCAGAAGCCAAGAAAATGCCCCATAGACATGTCCATAGGCCAGTCTGGTTAAGGCAATTCTTCAGTTGAGAGTGTGTGTATAGACATGTGCCCAGTTGACAAAAACTATATGTCTCTGCCCCTGGAGGGGACTTTGAGGATGGAAAGGAACACTCCCATCCTGGCCGGAATGTCACGTATGGTGCCTGAGGGAGTCGGGACAAAAGGGGGCTTGTTACACATGTCAAAAGACATCCTTTCTCTGGACTTTGGATCCCCAGTGGCTCAGGCTGGAGAATGAGTCACCTGTGTGTTATAAATTTAAAAAAAAAATGATAAAAACAGGTTAGTAGAAAAGGAAATTAGGACAAAGTCCTCTAAAGAAGAGCTTTATTTAGGGTAGGGTGGTCAGAGCACCGTGGCGATAGGGATTCTGAAGGGAGAGAGCCTTCAATTCCAGGAAACAAAAGCCGTTTCTGACTCTTATAGTTTTGGGGGTGATGATAGGAGGTAGAGATAAGTTCACACCATGTGACCTAGGCTGTGTGCTAGGAGTTACAAAGCGGGAAGGCGTTAGATAAAAGTAGGGTTATAATCCAAGGTTGTCAGAGTTCTGGGCATCAGCTAGGCTTGCTCCCAGATGCAAAGGGAGGGGGGACTCAACTGCTTGCGAGGGTTGCGAGGTCTCACTGCTCCCCATGGCTGGATTTGAGAGAGACTACAGGAAGGTTGCCTGGTTTTTAGGAGAAAAGAAAAGCAGCAGCTAACAGGTGTGTCCTAACTCTGTAAAGCAGGCTTGCGGTACAAGTAGATAGGCTAACCTAGGCTTTGAGGACTTCACATCTCCCTCATCTCACACTGCCCTGACTCACATTTCCATCCTAAAGGTTGGACCCTGGGCAGGTGGCTCAAGAGCAACCAAGCTTGGGAGGTGTCCTGCCCTGCTCCCTTTTTCGTGGTCCACTCTTCTCATTAGCTGGTGCCTAGCTCAGAGATCATCTTCAGTTAAAAGTAAAGCCACAGGAAGCCATCAAAGACACCTGACGATTTCATCTAGCTGATCGTTCACTTGTCTTTTGGGCCCCGAGCTTTTTCCTTTTCTCAGGAAGTATTAACAGGCACAGTGTTCCTGTGACAGTCATAAGGAGCTTAGGAAATCATTCCATACAAATGAGACCTGGAAGCTATATTATTCCCCAACATTATTACTCCAATAATCCTGCATTCTAAGTGAAGATAGTTTGACTCTACAGCTTCAGACCTAGCGAGCAAATCTGAAACACCTATGGGATTACTGCCCTTGACCCTTCTGAATTATTTCCCTTTTCCAGACCCTAAGGGATCTGACCCCTCCTTCCCCGCTTCTGCTCTACTTCTGTGATTCCTAGGACCTAACACATCTTTGGCGTTGACCGGGGCATGTCATCCACTGATAGGCCAAGTCTGCCTCTTCCTGGAGACCTGGAAATCCTCACCTCCCAAAAATGAATGGTTCAGGCTGGATAGGGACAGCTCTCCAAAGAGCACCTCCCCCATCCATATCATACCATACCCAGTCGCCCTTTGTCTCTTCCCGCTGTGGACTCTATGAAGGGTAACCAGTTCTTCCTAGTTTCCTGGGACTTTTAGTCTGGGCGCAGAAATTCCTATATGGAAATGGGATTGCCTGAAGAAGTGAAGCCTGACAGTCTACGGGCCCTTCAGCATCAAGTCAATATAAGAACTTGTGTTGCCGGGCGGTGGTGGTGCACGCCTTTAATCCCAGCACTCGGGAGGCAGAGCCAGGCGGATCTCTCTGAGTTCGAGGCCAGCCTGGGCTACCAAGTGAGTTCCAGAAAAGGTGCAAAGCTACACAGAGAAACCCTGTCTCGAAAAACCAAAAAAAAAAAAAAAAAAGAACTTGTGTTACTGGTGGTCTCTGTAGAGACAGAGTATTGGAAGCATTGAAAAGCACCCACAAGGGTTTTTAATTCCAAGGCAAAGTAAAAATTCCAGAGTGTGAATGCCATGAGAGAACAGTGGGTCCTGAGCAAGATTTGTACAAGGGTGCCCTGCTGCTGCCTGAGTCTTCCTTTTGTGGATATAGGAGAAAGGGGAATTGGATGTTAGGAATGTGTGGGTGAATTTTTTTGAGATTATAATTTAATTACAACATTTCCCCCTTCCCTTTCTTCCCTCCAAGTCCTCCTATATATCCCTCCTCCTTCTCCTTTAAATTTGTGGCCTCTATTTTTACTCATTTTTATTGCCTGCATATATGTATTTGTACATATATATGTATATATATTCCTAAATATAACCTATTTAGTTCATACAATGCTACCTGTATGTATGTTTTCAGGGCTGACCATTGGGCACCAGCCAACCAATTAGTGTACTTTCCCTTGGAGAAGGCCACCTCTCCCATTACCAGCTGTCTTCAGTTACCTGTAGTTCTTTGTGTAGGGTTAAGACCTCGGAGGATTTTTTTTTTTAAGTCCAGTTTGGCAAGTTCATTGGAGTCATCCTCATTCAGCTCACATTTGGGCAGTCACTGGATGAATTTTTGTGTTGACTGATGGACTCTGGTTGTGTGAGCCTTTGTATACTATGCATGGCCTTTCCTATGACGCATCTGATTTTAATCACATTCGTGCTCAATCATGCATAGACATAAGATAGCAAACAGAGATTCTTTTTCCCCCCGGTGATCCCCTCTTCCCTATCAACTAGGGAAGGTTAGTAGTTCCATAGACCCAGATACCACTGTATTATTTCGCTGATTGGCCATGGCTACCTGGCCTTGCCAAGGTGCACTCTACTCCAAGATGGCATGGCGTTATGCCCAGTGGAAAAAGTTATACTGTAGCACTGCCCCATCCTGACCTGCATCCTGTCTCCCTCTTGCAGCTGTGATCACTGCAGTGGCCTTGGTCCTGGTCTGCCTCCTCTTCCTCATGCTCCGCTACATGTACAGGCACAAGGGCACCTACCACACCAATGAGGCCAAAGGTACAGAGTTCGCCGAGAGTGCCGATGCAGCCCTGCAATGTGACCCTGCCCTCCAGGACGCCGGGGACAGCAGCAAGAAGGAGTACTTCATCTGAGGGGTAGCAGACTTCACCTCCCTGCAAGATGTTTCTGGCTGCGGGAGAGAAAGCACACCCACTATGTGCCACCATTATCAACATCAGGAAGCCCTCAAGGGCACCCCAAGACTCTTACTGCAGAACACTGGGTGCCTGCCAGGAAACTGGTACAGGTGGGAGGAATCAAGACGCACAGCACCTCTTCCAGGGACTCGATGGCCACCCAGAGGCCGGCATTGGCTCTACAAGGAATAGAGAACATCTGGATACACAGGTCTCCCTGTACAGTGCAGGTCTCATCTCACTAGCATGAAAGCTCTCCTCGGTGTGCATGAGGTGGTTGGGCCTGGGAATGGGGATGTATAGAAGTGTGACATCTATAAGCGGACTGGGGATACTGGCATCAAATGTCAGTCCTTGGCATTTGGGGAGAACAGCAGGTACCTGAGCTAAAAGGCACCTTGGTCTCCCATCAACCCACCTCAAAATGATGACAAATAAATTTGGAATGTAACTGAGCATTCTTTATCGAATGGCACTACTCTAAGTGTCTAGGAAACAGTGAGTGCCACCCATTGCTGGCTTTTCTCTTGTATAACATTGTGTCTGTGTGCATGGGGCAAGAATTATCCAGTTCTGGCAGAAGGAAGAATGACCTTTGCCCTCACTGGTACCAGCTATGTCAAACAAATGGAAAGACGAAACAGTGATTGGGCTACTGGCTGATGCACTGATTTTTTGATAAATCATATTAGAAAAAGAGAGTTGTGTTCAACAACCATGAGTGAACTCCATCAGCCCCGGGTTTGGGTCCTAGCTCCTCTGTACTGGTCTTAGAGCCTTAAGCCATGCAGTTGACCCCTCTGGCCTTAATGCTGGCATTTTTCAAGTGGAAATAGTGCTAATTGTGTTACCCTCTGGTTCCTAGCTCCCAGCATTGTGGGCAGGAACAGAGTATCAGATACTAGGTAATCACTGTATTCCTGGGTCACTGAACTTGTGGCTTGCCTGTGTTGGCTAATGAGAATTCATCATTGCATCACCTCTAAATGTCCTGAGAATGCCACCAATTTAAAATGAGTAATAGGGAAAAGAGGAACTAATTAACCACCCCCTTCCAGGTAGTATTACCAGTGGCTCTGCGGTCACTCTGAAACCAGCATTGCTGAGTTTACAGACTGCCCCTTAATGTACCCAGGTCCTCTCAGGAGCCCCCCAGCTGTGTTATCTCCAACTAGACCACGCAAATAAAACGATCCATATCATATTCCCTGGGAAGCTAATAAGGATATAAGCCCAGACATGTGTGGCCACCAGCCAAAGGAGCTGGAAGTCCTGGGAATACTGTGTGGAAGAGAAGCAGGGATTTAATTATAAGAAGGGATTGGTCAAGTGCCAGATGACCCCAGATTGATGGATGTCTATGTTCTCATCTATGAAGTAAAAGGCTGGCTACAGCTGTCACCCATTCATCTAGAGAGACCTGGTCTAAAACCCTAGCGGATGCTTGAAACCAAAGGCAGTATTAAACCCCTTGTATTTGGCTTTTGTGCACACACTTATGTTAAGATGTAATTTTTAAATTAGGCACAGTAAGAAATTAACTGCAGTAACTCACAGTAAAATGGTATAATTATAACCATAAGCTGTAATAAAAGATTCTTGAGACTATGACTTGTTTATTTCTGGAATTTCTGATTGAATATTCTCAGATGGCAGTTGGCTATGAGTAATTACAACCTCGGAAAGCACCAATGGATGGGGGCAGCTGCTGTTATCTGCCCACACCTGAGAATGTGCCACACAACAGCAGCCTGGGCAAATGACTGTAGGGCAAAGCAAACAGAAGGTGTAGTCAGGTGTAGAGGGGCGTAGAAAGCACCATAAATGGAGCAGAGTTGAAATCGGATGAGGTGTCTCTAAATCTCCACCAAGTCTGGTATCCCATGGCTCCTGAAGAAGGGGAGCTGAGAAATGTTACACTTTCAAATGGGCTTGGCCAGAGACCTACTGTGTCTTCACAGAATATTTGTGGTTTCTCATAATGTTTATTTAATGTGTGCGGCTGGGGCTGTTGCACACATGTGTCAGCCAGAGGAAAACTTGAGGGAGTTGCTTGTCTCCTATTGTGTGGGTTCCTGAGAACATGTCAAGGAAACACTAAAGGACTTCTACTTTCCTCCTGCGGTGACATCACTTCCAGTTTTTCAGCGTGCACCGCTTGGGGCTTTGTCTTCATGAATGTAAGCACACGTGGCTGTTCAGTAGGCACAGGAGAGGCACCCATGCCACCACAGACCCACACCTCCTTGTATAGGATGGTCCTAGCATCCTGGGCCTCCAAGAGGGCTGACATTCCTATCTGGCCATCTGTACTTCTTTCCCCTAGGTGGCCCAAAGCCATCTGTGTTGTCTGTGGGCACTGAGAAGCAGTCTCCTGTGCTCATACATGTCTGCCCTCTCCTGTCAACCTCATTAACTGCCCAGTGCCTAGAAAACCTACCAGAACAGCCCAACGTGCAGCCCAGCCTGGGTCAGTTCCAACAGCGGCAGTGAGGACCGCAGGACTGGCTCATTGAAGGTGGCTCAGTCAGATGCCACCGATAAAGATGCCGTCTCTGGTGACTGCAGAAACCAGAAGACTGTGCCAAAGGGAAATGAATGAATGAAGTAGTGCAAATACACATGCATGACCACATATGAGTGTGCACACACACACACACACACACACACACACACCCCTTATGCCTCCCTAAATCAGAGAGCTTTTTTATCTCTCCCTCGGCTCTGCAAGGAAGTGACGCACATGCCTGCAGGGAATGTCGCTGGGCTGTGCGTGCATAGTGACATCATTCCTTCAGGGAATGTCGCTGGGAATGTATGCGCAGTTACACACACTGAAGTTTTCATAAGCTAGTAAGGGGGAAGGGAAGGAAGAGGAGGTGAAGAAGAAGAGAAGGGAGACAGGAAGAAAAGGGGGCCTTGGAAAGGAAGGCTGGGGGAAGAGAGTGGAGGTCTGAGCACACAGTGAGAAGTCCCGGCTCCATAGCATGAAGGCCTCCTTTAAACCCCACAGTAACCCCGACCTATGCAGATCCTCTCCTGCCCCTTAGATCTATAGAGACTGAGAAAGGCTGGGGGCTGCTGGAGGTCAGGCTGCTTCCAACAATAGAGGAACATGGGGACCTGCTTGTTCTTTTGGTGAGTTGAAGATGATCATCTGGGGCTCTACAAAGAACAGAGTGGGAACACCTGGGGCTTGTCAGGAAGCCCAGCACCCAAGCCAGGTGTCTTTGTCCAGCACTTTTGCCGGTGAAACCTGTCATCCTAGGACACCATTCCCACCTCTGGTGAGAGCTGGCCTAGTGTGATAGAACTTTCTGTGAGGGAGAGCATCACGTGGGGCAGCTGGCCTGTCACTGAGAGTATAATTAAGAAGGCAGCAATGTCTGTTGGGTCCGTAACTCCCATCCATGCCTCAGGGCTTGACCAGCCCACTTTCACATTCAAAGGAAAATAGACCACTGGATGGCAACGTGACAAAGCAACCATGCCATTGACCAAAGCAATCGTGCTGCTTTCTAGAAAACCAATCGTCCTTCAATGAAAGCAGAGCTGCCCCTTGCCCTGTGACTGCATGATCTGGTCCTGTAAACCCATCATCAATTCAAAGTTTCATTGGTAAAGCACTTGTCCTGCAGGCATGAAGACCTGAGTTCAATCCCCACAACTCACATTTTAAAAAGCTACACTTGATGGCATACATTGATAATCCCGGTGATGGTGAGGCAGAGAGGTGGGCTTGCTCACCACCAACCCTAGACTACTTGGGTAGACCCCAGGCCAATAAGAGACTGTGTCTCAAATAGCAACTTGGACAGCAACCAATGAACAACACCCAACATTGTTCCTTGGTCCCCACACCTGTACACATGCACACACAGAGAATGCATGCATGCATGCACACATGTATGTGGACACACATTCTATCACGAGGTCTTTAAATTACTTACTTTCACCACTCTCTCAGAAACCAGGCCATGCCCCCTCTAGCTTTCTTTCTTTCTCTGGGACAGATAGCTAAGAAATTATGTGGTAGCCTTAAAGCTCCTCCTTTAGTGGCTTCAATACAAATTTGTGGTCCCATCAAGTACCTGACTCCACATGTGCCAGGAGCCACATAGGAGTCACACTGTGTAAAATTACCCACTATTCCCTAAACCTTAAAAAAGTCATATATCCCCTTGGTTCTGAGGAGGATTTCTCTGAAGTAGCTACCTCTCGCTCTCGATCTCCCCTTCCCTCTCCCTCTTCCTCTCCTCCTCCCCTCCCCCTCCTTTTCTGTCTCTTACACCTGCCCCCATCACATTTTACACAACAGGTATCTTTCTTACCTTTTACTTTAAGTGGTTTCTCATAATAGTCATAATTCTCTCCCACCTCAAGGTCTCACTATGGCCCCTTGGTTGCAAAGAGCCCTCTCCTAATAAAACTCATTCTGAAGGTGACTGGTCTCACTTCCTCTCCATCGAAACTGCTGGTTTTCTCTCCTTTCCTTTGCTATAATGACATGCGTGCACTCACACACACGTAATTTATACACCTGGTCTCAAACAGCTGACCCTACTATATCTACTGTATCTTACAGGCACTCAGAATACTTCCACCTCTTGCCAGTAGAGATGGACAAAATCACCGAACCCAGTGCCTTCATATAATGAAGTGTTGACCACCGTGTGTAATTTCTTGACTCTTGTAGAGAAATCGAAGAATAGAGAAAACAGAATTGTATGTGTGTACACTTTCACCCTGCCATAAAGCTGAAAACTACTGAGCTAAAGCTATCCAGGATCAGGAGTCATCTGTATTTAGTAAGGAACTTCAGAGGTGTGCACCTGTGTGTGTGTGTGTGTGTGTGTGTGTGTGTGTGTGTGTGTGTGTGTGTGTACAGAGACAGCCACACATTTACTAGGTACTTGTGTAATTGTGGAGAGACTACATAGCTGGAAATACTATTTCTGCCTTCAAGAGTCTGAGGCTTAGTAAAGAAGATATATAAATACATATGCAAATGTTCATAGCTCTCAAGTATCACAAAGGCTGAAAGCAAAGAGATGGTAGATAAATTTGAAAACTGGAAGAAAAAAAAGAGAGAGAGACAGTTTAATCTAAGACTAAGGCAGACTTAGGAAGAGCCCCAGAGAGGAAGGAGGTTGGGTCAGCAGAACAGTAGGTAAGAGCTGGTCCATAGAGGAGCTGAGGCCCCAAGCTAAGAAAATTGGAGTTTCTCACATGTGAATCAGGAGCCACTGAAATAAAGAGGCAACATCTATCGTAAGGTAAAGGCAGTGACCAGATCACACAGGACTCAGAATAGACGGTGGAAATCTACAGAGGGCAAGGGGGTGGGGAAATAGCTCAGTCAGTGAAGTATTTGCCTTGCAGGCATAAAGACTCAAGTTCGACCTCCAGAATCCAGGTAAAAGGCTGGATGAAGGTTCATTGTGCAGCCCTGAAATGAAGCATGTGTGCCATACTTCCCAATCCCCAGGGCTCAAGGAACGTGGTAGAAAGACGGGGTGAAAGACTGTAAGAGACTGTGTTCATTGACTGGATTCCACATCGAGATCATGACAGGAAAATGTACAAAGACGACAAGCCACTCTAGTGGAAATCCATGAACTGTGGACCAATAGCTGTGAAGCCCCCATAGGACTGGACTAGGCCCTCTGGATATGCAAGACAGTTGTTTAGCTTGAACTGTTTGGGGGGCTCCCAGGCAGAGGGATCGGGATCCATCCCTGGTGCATGAGCTGGCTTTTTGGAGCCCAGTGTCTATGGTGGAACACTTTGTGCAGCCTTGGTGCAGCGGGGAGGGGCTTGGACCTGCCTCAACTGAATGTGCCAGGCTCTGCTGACTCCCTAGGGGAGACCTTGACTTGGAGGAGGTGGGAATAGGGGATGGGTTGGGGGAGAAGGCTTTGAGGCTGGAAGAGAGAGCAGGGGGAATCTGTGGTTGGTATGTAAAATGAATAGAAAATTTCTTAATAATAAAATAAATAAATAAATAGACAGTGTTCAGAGAAGACGGCTGTGACATAGTGTCTTCTGAACACCCGCAGCCTCTGCAGTTGTCCGAACAAAGCCTGCGTAAGATCCAGCCAGTCAGCTTTGCAGCGCTGGCTGGAGAGGGACTCCTGAGACCCTGCCCAAGCTGAGGAGCTGTTCCTAGCTGAAGGCTGCTGGGGAAGGGAGAGTCAGGCTTTTTCAAGGATGAGCCCCCCACCCCACCCCCAGGTAAGCTGCCTGTGTTCCTGTGGGTGGGCTCACACCCTACACATATACAGGCTGCTGGAATTGAACTCAGGGCTTATTTTAAAGAAAAGAGAGAACATAAATTTTCAAAGAATAAATAAAAACACATTTTAAAAAGCAAAGCCAGACATAATAGTGAGCACACTTGTGGTTCTAAGGATGGGGAGGTGGAAACAGACAGACCCCTAGGCCAGCCTGAGTGGTAAGCTAGTGAGAGAGCCGGTCTCAAAAACACAAGGTGTGGTATCTTATTTCTCTCTGTAGCTCATCCTTTCTCACCCCTAAATTTATATTCAGGAGGTGAGATTCCAGGGCAGAGAAGAAATGGGTCTGTGTGCTCAATCCACTGCTATCGAGAGATTTCAAGAGGTCTTTAAAGACAGAGGTCAGAGTTAGGGCAAATGACAGACCTGATAGATGAGGTAAACCGTGGAGAGGAGGGCCTGCAAGGGAAGACACTATTGCAAAACCACAGCTGTGGCCTTGTGGACCCTAGAAAGACCCAGCTTTGGAGTGTGAGAATCCCACAGACAAGGAGTGAGGTTCACACTAAAAGCAAAGGCATTAACTGAAACTGCAGGAAAGCTGAACTCAGCTGGCTCTCCCTAACAACCCCACACAAAGCATTCTCCTTCACCTTCCCTCACCACCACCTCGTCCCTGAAAGGCAGGACATCTACTCTTGAACCTAGACACAGGAGGGTCTGGAACTATGCCGCCAGGCTTATGTAGATGTTGCCTGGGGAAGTGGAGCCCGCACAGAACTGAGCCAGTCAACTTTCCAAAGAGCAGTCATTCTTGGTTCTCTTTCTCCTCCTTGCCTGTATAGAGAAGATTTATATAGGGGTTTAAAACAAAACGCTGAAGAAACAAGACGCTGCAGGTTCACCCCTGACCCCACACACGCATGCCGTGTACTTACACCTACACACACACACACACACACACATACACAAAGCACACACACACACACACACACACACACATACACACACACACAGGGGAGAGAGGGGGGAGAGGCTAAACAAGGCTCACATTCTGCTCCCATGATCCCATTGGTGGGGCTGGATTCCACAGTGTTCATCCATCCTGTCAAGTGAGGTGTAGACTTGAGGCTCTCCAGAAGGCGGGGCAGTGGGTCAGGGCTCAGAGCCAAGCACTGTGTAAATCCCAGAGGAGAACTTTATCTCCTTGGAAAGAACTCCTGACACTTTTATCTTATTTAAGCGGCTCGATTGTTTTCCATTCCTTTCCTGAACATTTTCTCATCAGAGCATCGGAAAGCCATGGGGCCAACAGGATTTTAGCTGACTCAGTGCCAGGGGTAGACCTGCAGACATTTGCAAGTTTGCAGCTTAGCATATCAATGTAGTTATATGCTATGTAACATGTAAGTTGCAGCTTAGCATATCAATGTAGTGTTAAAGCTTCATGCAGGAGAACTGTTCTGAAGTAGGCTAGACTCAGACAGAAACCGTACCTCAAGCTCTGACTCTCTACAACTTAGGAGGAGTTAGCAGACTCCTCCACACTCCAGGTTCTCAAGAACAAGTCAACATGTTGGAACTTTACTTCATGGGGGAAGTAGGGGTGAAGTGCATATGTATGGGAAGGTGCATGACCAAGTGTGCAGGTATGCATGGAGATCAGAGGACAGACAACCTCAGATGTCCTTCCTCATGGGCCATACACCTTACTTTGCTGAGACAGAGTTTGTCTTTGGCTTGAGGTTCACCAATTACGATAGGCTATCTGGCTAGGACCCTATGGATCCACCTGTCTCCACCTCACCAGTACTGAAATTAAAAATGTGTGTCACCATGCCCAGCTTGTTATATGGGTGATGGGGGCCACATTCAGGTCCTCATGCTTGCACAGAAAGTATTTTTATAGACTGAGATATGTCCCCAGCCTAACGTGTCTTTGTGTGAAGATATGCATCAAGAGTTGTGAAGAGCTTGGCATTTTACCTGTTTTCCAGTCAATGTTTATAGTTATCCCATAACGGTTGTATGGATAAAGGTAGATGACAGGAGATTCTGGACAAAGGTAAGAGTTGACTACCAGCCCAGTGAACAGAAGAGCATCAGCAGATTGAGCTCAGATATCCCATGTGGCTGGTGTAAATGATGCTAGACCATGCTTTCCCACACAGTAGGTTGGGAAGAGAAACATGATACTATGAAAGGTAGACTCCTGTATGTTGGGCTGGAAGCATATCTGCCCTTTGTCCTTGAGGAAGCACTGTCTCTGCCTTCCATGTTGGAGGGCTGGGGAGAAAGCTCAGTCAGTAAGCACTTGCGACACCAGCATAAGTACCTGAGTTCAATTTCTATAAAAACCTCTGTATATGGTGGCGCATGCCTGTAGTCCTAGCTTGGAGGATTTAGAAAAAGAAGGATTCCTGGAACTTTGTGAACAGCCAGCCTAGCCCATCTGCAGAACTATAGGCCAGTGAGACACATTGAAAAAAAACAAGGTAGAGTTGGGTGTGGTGGCACATATCTTTGATCCCAGCGCTGAGGAGGTGGAGACATGCAGATGTCTGTAAGTTCAAGGCTAGCCCAGTCTTCACACTCAGATTCCCTGGCCTACCAAGTTCCAGGCCACTCAAAACTACAGTGAGACCTTGTTTCAGGAAAAAAAAAAAAAAAAGAAAGAGCAATGTATACAGTGCCTAAGGAATGATACCCAAGGGTGACCGCTGATCTACCTACCCACACATATGTACAGGCGTGCAGCAACACAATCTTGCATGCTCACCTAAGTGCATGAACACACACACACCATATATATATATATATATATATATATGGTGTGTGTGTGCATATATAAAGATTACGCAAATATGAATATATGCAAATGTGAAAGATGGGCCAGAAAAAAGTGTACTTCCTGCTTCACTTATCAGATGTCAAAAATGTGAGATTCATGAAGAATGCCCTCCCAACAAAGCAGACACCACCTTACCCAGTGCCTGATACCCTGTGAGTGCTTCATATCTGTGAAGACAGCACATACGGTGAGCCCTACAGTATTGCAAGTAACTAGGTGATAGTCCTCAGCCTCTTCACTGGAAAACCGAAACATCTGATTTGTAAGCCCCACGGGGTGTTTTCAAGGAGAAAGCTTTCTCCATTCTCTTGCTAGTCTGTGAGGAATGTGGCCACGGTTTCAGTAGCTTTGACAGGTTTTTAGCTTTGACAGGTTTGCCATCACTGAACACATGGAAGGAGGCAGAAATGTCAGCCCCTGGATGGATCCATAGATCCCAGTGAAGTTGAGAAGACCCTGCCAGCCTCTGTGTCTGAGATCACCTTGTGACTGAGAGAAAGAGCCATACTTCATACTCAGATTCCCTGGGCTTCAACTTAAAACTAAACCCTCGGACCGACTCCTGTTTTCAAGTAGCTGAAATTATGATTCTTTTTCTCTCCGAGTCATGGCCAAACTCTAAAGTAGACATCCATATCACTCCCTCCACGGCTCAGGGAACTCAGCAGAGGAGGGCGTGGAAAGAACGTGAGAGTCTGAGGAAGGGGTGAGGGTCTACAGGAAGCTGTCTTCCAGGCACAGCATGCCCGTTGCACTCTTGAGCTCTCAACAGCTGTGATTGCCTGCTCAAGACTTGTGTAAGATTTACTCATCAACATTCGTAGTGAGGGGGATGGTCTCAAAAGGTCAACCCCTCCCTGAGTATTCATTGGTAGTTAAGGGTTACTAGGAGATAAAGAGGGGTAAATTACCCATGCTCCTCTGAAGAGCTCCTTACCCATACACTTTTAAGTAACCCCAGTTAAACTCTTCATTCACATACAAAGACAGGTACCTTTTTGAAGTGGTACTTAGGAAATATTTTTACACTCAGTCCTTTTAAGATCAAGCCCCCTCAGCCTACAGATGCCCAGGAAGCTCCCTCATCCCCAGAAGGGCCACGTGACTTACCTGTTAAGATAAGCTTTATGTTTTTCAAATGATAGGGGAATGGTAGGATAAAAGGATGGCGAATATGTACCCACACAGTGAAACTCCATCATTCATTCTGTATCTTTGGTCCGAGTTTACACCATGTGGCAAGCATGACAGCTGAAGAATATTCACTACAATAGTTAAGGCGCCAAAATGACTGCAATTGCTGGGGGCCAAGAGAACTCAACATCCTGAGAAGGGCAGGGAAGAATGTTTGAAGACGGATTTCTTTTTTTTCTTATTAAGAAATTTTTTATTCATTTTACATACCAACCACAGATCCCCCTCTCTTCCCTCCTCCCGCTCTCCCTCCAGCCTTCCCATCCACCCACCCCCCATTCCCTCCTCCAAAAGGGTAAGGCCTCCCATAGAATGTCAGCAAAGCCTGGTACACTCAGCTGAGACAGGTCCAAGCCCCTACCCCTGTATCAAGGCTGTGCAAGGTGTCCCACCATAGGTAAAGGGCTCCAAAAAGCCAGCTCATGCACGAGGGATGGATCCTGATCCTACTGCCAGGGGGCCCCTAAAGCAGATCAAGCTACACAACTGTCTTGCTTGTGCAGAAGGCCTAATCCAGTCCCCTGCAGGCTCCACAGCTGCTGGTTTAAAGTTCATGTGCTCCCAGTAGTTTGGTTTGGTGTCTCTGTAGGTTTCCCCATCGTGGTCTTTTTTTTTTTTTTTTTTTTTTTGGTTTTTTGTTTTGGTTTGTTTTGTTTGTTTTGTTTTGTTTTTCGAGACAGGGTTTCTCTGTGTTGCTTTGCGCCTTTCCTGGAACTCGCTTTGTAGACCAGGCTGGCCTCGAACTCACAGAGATCTGCCTGCCTCTGCCTCCCAAGTGCTGGGATTAAAGGTGTGCACCACCACCGCCTGGCACTCCCCATCGTGATCTTGATGCCCCTTGCTCATAGAATCTCTCTTCCCTCTCTTCGACTGGACTCCCGGAGCTCAGCCTGTAGACTGATTGTGGACCTTTGCATCTGCTTCCATCAGTTACTGGATGAAGGCTCTATGATGACAGTTAGGTTATTCACCAATCTGATTACCTGGCTAGGCCAGCTCAGGCACCCCTGAAGAGGAATTTCTAAGCCAAGTTCTGTATGAGTTACATTAGGAGGGAATGTTGAATGCAGAGAAGTAGGTGTGAGGCTGGAAGTTGACATTGTGCTGTTCTTCCCAGGACATGAGGTGTGTCAGGGTTCTCTGGACTCTAGAGTCTAGAGAAAGGAACACATCCACCGGAGTGAAATAGTCACAACAGCTGAATCACACTTGAGAGGCTGAGAACCTTGTAGCTGCTCTGTCCTTGAGGCTAGCTCCCTCAGCAGTCAGAGTCCTCTCACTGGGCTGCCTCACACTAGGCAGGAGGGCAGTAGTTGCCCAATCCATGAGGCTGGGTGGCTCAGCAGTTCCAATCTGGCACCAAAGGCCTGGAGGTTTCCTAGAGAGCCCTGGTCTTCAGTGAGTAGAAGGCTGAAAACACTGGGTCTGATATCATCAAAGGAACCAGCAATAGCAACAGCATAAATCAACTCAGTAGCAAGAAGGAAAGCCAAGGAAAACACACACGCAAATGGTGAATAGTCTTCTCATTTTCCTGGGATGGGATAAAATGAAAATGTGGAGACTCCTGAGGATATGGGCTCCACACAACACACATTTTAAATACTGGGCACCTGTGCAATACCAGCATCTCAACTCTACTAACATCTGTGCTACAGCAGACATCTGTGAGTTACTGAATGCTTGTGTGATGTTAGGCACTGAATAATACAAACTCCAGTACATCCTGCAGCTCCATAACATTGAGCACCAGTGTGATGCTTGGCACCTGTGCAGTACTGAGCACATACATGATACTAGTACCAGTACACCCAAACCTGGGCAATACGGGCACCTGATAACTACTGAGGTGAAATACTGGGCATCTAAGCAATGTGAGTATCAGACAGGGCTCTCACAGTTGGAAGGAGACTCTCAGTGTCTTACAGCTGTTTGTCACTACTTGAAGAAGACGAGTTGGACTCTCCTCTTGGGGATTTGAATTCCTTTCGACTTAAAAATAATAATGATAAATCCCTGCCCTTCCCTTTCTCATGAAATTACTAGAATAAGTCAACGCTGTTAAGTGCAAAGATGCTTGAAGTCGAGGAGAGCTCTGTGTCGCGACAACTACAGAGGTCCATTTCTCGTTGCTGTGACCAGATACCTGGCAGCAACAACTTATGGGAGGAAGAGTTTGTCTCAGCTGACGGTTCTAAGCACAGCTCACCAAGGTGAGGCAGGCGCGGAGGCAGCAGCAGCGTGTGGCAGCAGCAGCAGCAGCAGCAGCGTGTGGCAGCTGGTCGCATTGCCTCCACAGCCAGGAAGCAATCAGTGATGATCACTGACGCTCAACTCACTCTCCTCTCTTTATTCAGTCTGTGATGTTAGCCCATGCAATGGTATGACCTACTTCTAAAGCATCTCTCTCTGTGTCAATAATGTAATCTATTAAGGTTATCACAGACACATGCAGAGGTGTATTCCTGCGGTGATTCCTCATACAGTGAACCTGACAATAACAATTAGCCATCACAACTATTTTTCGTTCCTATCTTACAGAGTTTTTTATTTATATGAAGACTTGATTGAGTTTAAAAAAAAAAAGGCTGAAAAATTGAAGCAGCTAAGGTATATTTAATTCTTAGCAGCTAGCTGCAGCTACCCACGAGGGAGATAGAAGGAAGCTCTCTAACTTGTTTATTCTGACCAGCATTAATCACTTGCCACTAAGACATTATTCTAACAGGAAAAAATGGGCAGCTGCATTAGTGAGGGAAAAAATACAGGTATGTGCATGTATGTGTCGACATATGTATAGGCACATCTGCATGAGTATGTATGGCTTTATCACATTTCTACATTTTAATTAAAGTAGAATTATTTCAACTGGGCAGTGGTGGCGCATGCCTTTATTCCCATCACTCAGGAGGCAGAGGCAGGCGGATCTCTGTGAGTTCGAGGCCAGCCTGGGCTACCAAGTGAGTTCTAGGAAAGGCACAAAGCTACACAGAGAAACCCTGTCTCGAAAAACCAAAAAAAAAAAAAGTAGAATTATTTCAAAGACACTCAACAACATGTGGAAGCTTTCCTCAAATAGGCGAAATCCAGGGACACAAAACAAATCTTTTTTTGACTGAAATCACAAATTGCATTCTGAGTGCAGTGCAACCAAACTTCAAACTGACAACAAAGAAATCTCTAGTCAATACACAAATTCATGGAGATTAAACAACTCAATACTTAATGATGAATAGGTCGAAGGAGAAATCAAGAGAGAAATAAAAATGTCCTGGAACTAAATGAAAATGAAAACACAACACAACAAAACCTTTGGAGCACAGGCAGTCCTGGGAGGGAAACTTGTAGTTCTGCGTGCCTACATTGAAAAATCAGAAAGAGCACAAATAAGTGTCTCAGTGATTCAAATCAGATCCAAACCCAACTCACTGCAAGACATAATAAAAGGCAGAGCCAAAACCACTGAAAAAGAGACAAAGAGAATAATACAAAAATCAACAAATCTAAGAGCTGGCTTTTTGAGAGGATAAACAAGATGGACAGACCCTTGGCCCAAATAACAAAAAAAGAAAGAAAGATAGGACCCAAATTAACAAAGTCAGTAATGAACATGGAAACACTACCGCAAACACCAAAGAAATTCAGAATAGTATAAGGAAATTTCTTTTAAAGCCTGTACTCCATTAGTCTGGAAAAACAAAGGGAAACAGATGAATTTCTACATTCACCCAAGCCACCAAAATTAAATCAAGAAGTAAACCACCTAACAGACCCTAACAAGTGAGAAGATTGGAATAGTAATAAAAAAAAAATCCCGCTAAAAACAAACAGAATAAAAACTCCAGGGCCAGATGGAGTCAGAGAATTCTGCAGACATTTAGAGAATAAGACAACTGCAGCAGGTCAAAGGACTCACATTGGAAAGGAAGAAGTCAGGGTATCTTTATTTGCAGGTGATATGATTGTGTACATAAGTTACCCGAAAATTCTACCAGGACACTCCTACAGCTGATAAACACTTTCAGCGAAGGAGCTGGATCCAAAATTAACTCACAAAAGCAGTAGCTTTCACATATACAAATGACAAATGGACTGAGAAAGAAATCAAGGTAATAATACTTTCCACAAAAGCCTCAGAAAGCATAAAATATTTTGGGGTAATTCTAACCAAGCAAGTGAGAGGAATTGTATAACAAAAACTTTAAGACATTGGAGAATGAAATTGAAGAAGAAATATCAGAAGATGGAGATCTCCCGTGCTCATGGATCAGTATGATTAATATAGTGAAAGGGGCTATCCTACCAAAAGCAATCCATAGATTCAATATAATTCCCATCAAAAACTCAAAGCAATTCTTCACAGGAATTGAAAAAACAATCTTCAATTTCATATGGCAACACAAAAAAAGCTCAGGATTGCTAGTTTTAAAAATTAAAGAAAAAAAATCTGTCTAAATTAGAGAACACTTTTGCTCTGAAGGGATATGAACAGAAGTTTGTATCTTGTTTCACACACACCCCAGTGACTCCTTCCCACCCACCTACAGTCCATTAACATCTGTGACACACAAACACCTACAGCCAATGAGCCTGAATCCCTTTTCTCAGGTAGGATACAAAGCAAAGGTAGGCCCAAAGATCGGGTCACATAAGAAACCTTCTGTGACTTACTTTATATTATTTTATATACTTTCAGAAGTAACGCCTCCAGCCAAGAGAACGCAAGTAAACTGCTGTGGAATAATCTTTCTGTACACTGTGTAAATTACATTGTGATTGGTTTAATAAAGAAGCTGACGGGCCAATAGCAGGACAGGATAAGGTTAGGTGGAAAAACCAGACTAAGGACACTGGGAAGAAGAAGGGCGGAGTCAGGGCAGTCATGAGCCAGATGCAGAGGAAGCAGGATGTGTACAAAATGAGGGAACAAGCCATGAGCTACATGGTAGAACTTAGATAAGAATTATGGGTTAATTTAAGTTATAAGAGCCAGTTAGTAATAAGCCTGAGCTATTGGCCAAACATTTATAATTAATATCAGTTTCTGTGTAGTTATTCAGGAGTGACTGCTGGGACACAGGAAAACTCCACCTACAGTAAACTCCCTTTCAGATACATTCTCTTTGTTCTAATACATGGCTATAAGATTTAAAGGGGACAATGCAAACACCAGGTGGGCATTTCTATGGAATCAGAAAAGAAGCAAAAGGCCAAGAGGCACCAGCTCACTGGGGTAAAAACAGGAAGCTGGAGTGTTCTCCTGGAAAGGGAGAGGATGGCTAAGAAAGCCTCCTGAGAACAGAGAAATGTGCACAATTCACATGTAGCTGAAGTTTTCTCCAGTTCTGCCCAGCCCCACGGACCCCACAGCCACTTATAAAATAATCACTCAGAAGCTTATATTAATTAAAACTGCTTGGCCATTAGCTCAGGCCTACCACTGACTAGATTTTACATTTAAACTCAGCCCATTTCTGTTAATCTATATGTTGCCATATGTTTCATGGCTTTACCTGTGTGTCATTACATGCTGCTCCCTGGATGGCGGGCTGGCATCTCCTGACTCAACCTTCCACTTCCCAGAATTCTCCTCTCTGCTTGCCCCACCTATACTTCCCACCTGGCTACTGGCCAATTAGCATTTTATTTATCAGCCAATCAAAGCAACATATTCACAGCACACAGAACATCCCACAGCATTTACACCTCCATGAACCCTAGAGAAATCACAGAAGAGAAGAAGATTGCCTCCAGAAAGAAAGACACTGGAGCTGAAGGATGACTTCCCTGCCTCAGCCAAGCAAGCCAGAAGGTAGCAGATAGATAGCTAGGAGGTCTACCTTGAGATTCACCTTCCACAGGACAGGCCATGTTCTCCACAGGAGGTCTACCTTGAGATTCACCTTTCACAGGACAGGCCATGTTCTCCACAGGAGGTCTACCTTGAGATTCACCTTCCACAGGACAGGCCATGTTCTCCACAGGAGGTCTACCTTGAGTTTCACCTTCCATAGGACAGGCCATGTTCTCCACAGGAGGTCTACCTTGAGATTCACCTTCCACAGTCCTAATTTTGTTTCTGCTGCTATAACAAAATGAATTAAACAGGAACAAAAATTTATCACAGTTCTGGAAGCTGGGGACTCCAAGGTCAATCAATACACTGCCAGGTTTGGTGTCTGCTAAGGTCCTCTTCTCTACTTCCAAAACAGCATTTAGAGTCATTCTTAAATCTCCTTCAGGTCCCAGACCCAGGTTACACTTTGAACAATTTAAACAGTGACAGGAGACTGCAAACATATTGTCAGAAATATTTAAGTTCACCAGTGTTGTTCTTTTTGAATACTGTTACCCTGACAGAATGATGCTTTTCCTGATAAGGGCACAGGGAAGTTAATAGCAGAGCAGGGCTGAAGACTTAACCATGGTTGGTGGTTGTCTTTAGACAGTGGCAGGGCATGAACCTAACTGTAAGTCAGGGCTGTCTCCCTTTGTTATAGGAATCGAGCCTAAATGAAGTCAATTGGTGATCAAACATTAGCAGAAACTTTCTCAGCAACTTTACACTTCAGTTATGGTACACAATTTTCTTCCCATAGCTTCTAAGAAGCCTGGTTAGTATATTACTTCTCTTCCAGTCATATTGGGGGCAGCACTTTAGCTAAATTCTACTCTGTATATCTAAGTATTTCCTACGAAAATTTATTAATAAAACTTTCATAGTGTCAATTCTGCGGTTTCTGGTTTCTCCTGCATTTGAAGAGTAAGAGGGGAGGGGCAGTTACTTCTCTCTGGGCATTTAGAAGGGACTAACCCCTCCATGAGGACTCTACTGTATTGGAGAAATGAAGTTTCATAATACTGCTGCATTGAGGATTCAGTTTCCACATAGATTTGGAGGACACACAAACTTTCAACTCATCATAGATGTGTAGGCCATTTAAACTATGAAACTTTATATTAAAGGTAGAGATTCTACATTTTATCCCTTGAATTTTTGTGGCCAGGTATTATGGTTAATATAGACTGTCAACTTCAGAGGATCACCCTGATTGTTGGCAGCACTGATCCCTGAGTTGGAGTCCTGGGCTAAATACAAAGGAAGGAGCCAGCTGAGCATCAGCAACCGCCTCTCTCTCTCTCTCTCTCTCTCTCTCTCTCTCTCTCTCTCTCTCTCCATCTTGAATCTGGATGCAAAGTGACAGCCACCTCATGCCCCTACTGCCATGCCTTGCCCACCATGATGTACGATGTCCCTTCTTAAAGCATGGGCTAAAACAAGCCCTTCAAGGCTTTCTGGAGTTGCTTTGTAAGGGTGCTATCCAGAAGCAGCAATGTCGAAGCCCCTACTCTTCCAATAGCAAAATACTTCAAGAAACAGAAACATGATTTTTTCAGAAAGAATCAGTGAATGACCAAAAGATGTGTTTTCATCAGCAGACTATGGTAGGATGTGAAGAATAATTCATGTATATTATTTACCTGACAGCATTGGGCTGGTGCCTCAACATGGCTTCTCACTGTATCTAAAAACCATGGAATTTAGTAACTCAGTTTTCATCTGTCATTCTGGGCCTTTCTGTTCTCCGTAGGCCATTTTATAAAAAGTCTTAAGCCCTTCCCTCTCATCCAGCCTGGTACATTCCACTAACTGCCAGGAGTAGGTGGAGGAGGTAGACAGTGGTAGGCTAAGAGAAGACAAAGAAGTGGAGTAACAGATCTTCATTTGGTGTTCAATGCAAGCAAAGACTGTGTTTCACGTCCTAGCGTGAGCTGAAAAGACACCATTTCTTTAGGCCTGATAATAACAACCGTGTGGGATGTGTTACTTCCTCCCATAGTAAGTGAGTAGGCGCTAGCTCACGGAGGCCAAGGCCTCCAGCACCCTTGTTCTTCTCTTCCTCACACAAAACTTTGCTGTCTCAGGGCGGTTACATCTGCCAGTTCTGAACATGGAACACGGTTCTCCCTCATTCTTGAGCACTGGCTTCTCCTCAGCCTGCTGATCTCTCACAGGTATGCTGGGAATATCACTTTCCTGTCCATTCCACGACCTCTCAGAACACCTTGATACTCCTTTTAGAGGTTAGCAAATCATCATTGCTTAACGACCTTTACCCCTTTGATCCTGGATTTTCCTGATATCTGGATTTTCACATAATTTTCTGCTCCTCTAACTAATAAAACTAACTTTAAGATCAAGTGACGAGGTGGCTCTGTTGGCAAAATCTTCACCATGCAAGCATGAGGACCTGAGTTTGAGCCCAAAAATATACGTTAAAAATCTGAGTGCCCTGTACTTTCCCAACATTGGGAAGTGGAGAGAGGTAGATTCCTGAGGCTGTCTGGCCACCCAGACCTAGTAAACCAGGGAGCTGCTGAGTCAGTGAGAGACTGTCTCAAAACTTAAGACGGACAGCAACTAAGAAGAACTCACACCATCAGTCTCGGCCCCCTGTACACACACATAAACACATGTGCATGAACACTCATAGGTACACATGCACACACATGTGAACCCATATCCATACATGCACACACATATGAACACACACACACACATGCAATCAAGTTCAGTAAGCATTTCACGCAAAGAATCCTTGTTTAACGAGCCATGGTGTACAAACACCTGAAGACAAGATCCAGAGAACTCCCGGGAAACGCGGTTTGAAGATGAGCATTTTCCTGTGTCCATACTAAACCCAGCAAAGGAAGTTAGGCAGAGGGACGCTGGCCACAGTCCCACTGGGTCACCTCTGTTCCATCATCTCAGTACGCATTGTTGGACTGTTATTCTCTTCAGGTCTTGCTCTGCACTATACAGCTCTGGGCCAATGATGGTCCAGTTTGTGCTAAATACTTCTCTTGTCATGATTCCCTCAATAATATGGCCCGACAACTACTTACCTGACGCTCGCATTTATTAAGTCTTACAGGTAGCATACGGTGTATGGGAGAATGTGTATGGGTTTTGCAGTGCTGTAGGAGGGATTTGAGCATATCCAAGAGCTCTGATACCCAAGGATCCCATCCCCAGGCATGTGGAGGGACAGATCATTGGTTGAGGACCTGTGTGTGGAGAATGATAGCTCTTCTCCTGTTATATCCATGTCTTGAGTCACCCTCAGCCCTATTGTTCACAGAAATGTGTCAAAAGGCTCATTGTTTGACATGTATGAATGTATTGTCCACATGTGTGTATTTGCACCATGTACGTGCAGTGCCTGTGGAGGCCAGGAGAGAACACGGGGTCCCCAATAGGAAGTTGTGTGCTGCTATGTGGGTGCTGGGAACCAAATCCAAGTCCTCTGCAAGAGCAGAAAATGCTCTTTACCACTGAGCCCTCAGCTCCCTAAGTCAACTCTTTAAGAAAGAGGAAATAGGAAGTATATAATGCTCTAATCTTTAAAACAAATCAAGATGTCATTTTTCCACTTGGGGGCCAAAGGTAGATCTCATTCCCCTCTCCTCCAATAAAAATTACCTCTCTTCCTGCCTCAGCAGAGCCTAATATCCATTGTCAGTGGCCTCCAAAACTACGATAGCATTTTCCTTCCGCATCCACACTGTCCATAGGAACTGCATGTGGGTAACAAGTCAGGCATCAGCAAACACTTTGCAAGAAAAGCTCCAGCTTGGGATGCCATGTCATAGCCAGGCTGTCTGGCTTGCACAGTGCATAGCTCACGTCTGTGGACTGATTGCACCATCTCTGAGGATGCAAGCTTCTTTTCCGAGAAGAGCTGTGGAAACATAACAAACACAGTTGCTACTCACTGGGTGCCTGCTCCATGCATTAAGATGAAGACAGAGAACTCACTTCAAAGAGCCCCCATACTTAGATGGATGTACAAGAGAAGCAGCCACTCCGGTGTGCTGTTTATTAAATTCAGAACAGTTAGTTGAGTGGATAGTGAGTAAGCAAGTTAGGACCCAAGCCATGGGATTCCTTTCTCAAGCTTTCACCAAATCATTGCAATATATGCAATATACAAGTAAATTAGTGGGTGATGCTACGGCATAAGCTTTGGCTGCATGTAAGCTTGTAGCTTTGACTCCTAACCCTTCATATGCCCTGCCACCACCTGTGTGCATCATCACATCACTGATAACAAGCACCCATGCACACAGATGTGTGCCAGGCCTGCTATGTATACCGCTTCATTGGGTTCTTTGGTCTGACAGCTCTAGCTCCAGGTCACATATTGAAACAGCCTCGGCAGTCTCACACTCGGGGCTTCACAGTCCATCAGGAGCAAATGCAAACTGGCAGGAAGCATCCGAGAGACCATCAGAGGACTAACGTTGTGCCACAGTGCCAGCAAAAGCAGTTGGCACCGTTGATTGAAGAAAATTGGCTTGATTCTCCACTAGCATAAATATACAAATCAGTGAAAGGCTTGGGAATCCGGTTTGGCAGCATCTCCTGGAGCTGAGAATGCGCAGTCTGTCCCTCAGCATCTTCCCAGCAGAAGTGTGTGTACACATGTACCGAATGTTGTATTCCAATGTGTTCATCCCAGACAGTCTATAGTGTCTCCAAACTGAGAGCAACCCTGTGTCCTTCTACAGAATAGGTGGTAAATTGTGTGTGCCACTGAATGAAGAGAGAGAGAGAGAGAGAGAGAGAGAGAGAGAGAGAGAGAAAGAAAGAAAGAAAGAAAGAAAGAAAGAAAGAAAGAAAGAAAGAGAGAAAGAAAGAAAGAAAGAAAGAAAGAAAGAAAGAAACAGGAAAGAAAAGGACATGATGTCTCCTAGGTATGGTAGAGGAGAAAGTTTATTGTAGATAAAGAGGCTGAGACCGACTGAGGCACCTGGAAAGGATACTTCTCAACCTGGTGAGCTGCCTGCAGGCTGTGCAGTGTGCTCCAGGTTCCCCGCTTTAGTGAGCTGTCACCTGTGCTGGGGTGGGTGTTGGAGATGCAGGTGTCTTTGAGTCATTTCTGCTCCTGCAAGTGACCCTTCACCCATATTCCTGTAAGCCCTCCAAAAACTCATTGGTTCACCAAGTTGGACTTAGATGGTATCTGTGTTTTGGTCTGTGGTGGGCTTCCTATCTGGGATGAGTACACGTGTATGTTGCATCTCCCCAGGAAAAGTTTTGTCACACAATGGGGAAAAAGGGAGCTAATGAGAGATGAAGGGGAGATATATGGGAAGGAAGGAAGTTGGAGGAATGAGCTCAACATATGACATATTCATGCATGAAAACTTTAAAAATAAGCAATTTTAATAATGCATGTAGAGATTAGTGGCGCCATGTGTAAGTTCCACTTAGGCTTAGTAAAGCAAAGTTAGGAAATAGTTCATGTAGCATATTGGTTCCTGTGGCACTAAGGGCTGTCCTGGGCTAATCCACCCAATATTCATCTCTATCAGAAAGCTGCTTTAATACGTGGCAGGTGGGATTGGATTGCAACAGGGGAAAAATTAAGGTAGACCGAGGAGATAAGGTAGACTGACACACATCAAATATTTAGCTGGATCAGAACACCCAAGTCAGTGTAAACCTCATGTTGAGTACTGTTAGGGTCCTGGAGAAGTCCCACAAAAGACCGCCATCCATGCATGCAATCAACAAGAGTGTTTATTATTCCAGCATGCTGAGGCCGTCCATCCCACACAAAGGCAAAATGTCAACGACACTGAGAGGGATGTGTGGGCTCCTTTTAAGCATAGCTAAGGAGAGGTCCTAGGGCAGTTAGCCTTTCAGAAAGGATTGGCTTAAGCAAGTGGCAAGCATATTAGTATGTTCTGATTGGCCAGGTGTTGTTGGTTGTTTTACTCTTTTGGGGGAGCTGCCACCTAGCTCCCAAATAAATCACACATAGAGGCTTATTCTTACTTATGAATGCCCAGCCTTAGCTTGGCTTGTTTCTTGCCAGCTTTCCTTATCTTCAATTATTCCATCTACCTTTTGCCTCTGGGCTTTTCCCATTCTCTTACTTCTGTAAATCTTACTCTTACTCCATGGCTTGCTGTGTAGCTGGGTGGATGGGTAGCTGGCCCATGGAGTCTTCCTCCTTTCTCTCTCGTTCCTCCTCCTTCCTTCCAGATTTCCCCTTCTATTTATATTCTCTCTACCTGCCAGCCCCACCTATCCTTTCTCTTGCCTTTCTATTGGCCATTCAGCTCTTTATTAGACTGATCAGAGGCCGGGCGGTGGTGGTGCACACCTTTAATCCCAGCACTCAGGAGGCAGAGCCAGGCGGATCTCTGTGAGTTCGAGGCCAGCCTGGTCTCCAAAGCGAGTTCCAGGAAAGGCACAAAGCTACACAGAGAAACCCTGTCTCGAAAAACCAAAAATAAATAAATAAATAAATAAATAAATAAATAAATAAATAGACTGATCAGGTGTTTTAGACAGGCACAGTAACACAGCTTCACAGAGTTAAACAAATGCAACATAAACAAAAGGAACAGACCTTAAAATAATGTTCTATAACAGCCAGGGCTAGTCAGGGGCTGGTTAAGGCTACAGCTTTTCCATTTTTGGACAGGCCTGGAAAAGTTCCAGGCTCTGTCTTTATTTGGTTATCATCTATTACCTTGAGCTGCTGTGCCCCAGGCCTAGTACTGCACATATCAGGCCTCCTCGTCCTTGCTGTTGGGGGTGTTGGAGACAGATTGTCCTTTGTTCATGGCTCCCTCAGAAACTGCTTGCTCAGTCTCAGGAAACTGAAATTGAGGCCTGATCTCGGAGAGAAGACTGAGCAGCCTGTCATGGCATCTGCTCAGTCCTCTCGAGTGCAAGTATCTGGAGAGATAATGTTTCCACACATTGGGGTGTGAGCTCTCGTTTATACCTGAATGGTTTTCCTAGTGCAGAAAAGTAGATGCAACTGGAAATGGTCACATGAAGTGAA
>CABHPR010158047.1:34886-68493 GCA_902168415.1 Peromyscus melanophrys | reverse complement strand
TGTGTGTGTGTGTGTGTGTGTGTGTGTGTGTTCATATTATATATACAATTATACACATATATGTATATATATACACATAGCAAGATTTAAACATTGATTATATGTATACATTTAGTACACACATGTATATATGCATACACTTGCATACATATAATCTATATATAAAATATATTCACATATTTATATACATACATATATAAAATCAATGCTTAAATCTTACTATGAAAACTGAATAACATTGACCAACAAGATTCCATGTGGCACTCCTCAAATATCCATGAAAATTATATATAAAGTATATGGTATATTTAAAATGTAATATATATAAGTTTTGTTTATATTATGCATTTATATATAAATTGTGAATATTATACATTTAAATTGCTTTACCAATATTGGAAATCAACTATTTGTTTTTATTATCAAGATGAGATTCAATTAATTTTAGGGAGAAGAAATTCTCCTTCAAAATATGAATGTCTGTGTAACTTCAACATTGTTTATGAACAAGAACGGAATACATTTAACTTCTGAAAAGGATAAGCTAGTAAACATGCAGCATGCTATAATGTGCTAATAGCCACACAGCTGAGACACTGTCCCTTTAAGGACCTTTAGAAAAGCATGTTGCTCTGGTGGAGTGTGTTGCTTGGTACTTTCAAAACACAAAACATAATACAAGTCTGACCATTTTCCAGGTCAGGTGTATTAGTTGGTCTTTATGTACACTTACACATAAAAGTGACAGATAAAAGTCTTATAAAATCTCCAGGCCTGCCTTGCTTAAAAACCTGGAGCTTTCCCACTGAGCTTTCAAAGCAAAAAGTTGCTGACAGCAACTTTCAAGTTTAGCAGTGTGTTCCTCTCAACTGTCTACTGCAAAGAAGGAGTCTTAGAAATCAGATTTTCCTTAAAGGGACAAATGTAAATTTTCAGTAAAATGTCTGGAGAAACAGAAACTTAACCAGGCCTTCACTCTAGTAAGTGACTTAGTGGTTTACTTAGCTTCAAAGGCCATTGAATAATTGAAAATGGCTATCAAACTTTAGCACTGACATTTCTAAAATTACCACCTGCTACTTTCACAGTTATTATATGATTAATTTCAGAATACCCCATAAGAGACAACCAAAAGCAAAAACCAAATATACCCATTAATTAGGAGATAACCTAGCCATATACTATATGTTTATCATGATAGTCACCATATTGTGGCTTTTGGACTGTTCCCCAAAGAGATCCTCTTTGCACGTGCCTCTGCTGAGTACTGTTCTCATGCTGATGCTGTTTTCAGTGCTTATTTCTGTTGGTGACTTGCATACAAAACAGAGATGTAGTCAAACTCTCCAATCCAGCATCCACACAGAATATGTATGTGTTCACTTGAGAGCAGCCTGAATAACTCCTGTCTACTCAGTCCTGTCCATGTTGCTGGTTGTTTAATCAGAGAATATATTGTGGGATAGAATGACAACCTGATCAAAGAAGGATGCCTTTTCCTGGAAACTAGGGGTATTTCATGTTCTTCCTGCAGCATTTTCAGGCTCTGGCTGAAGGTCTGTAGCTTGCTCTGGCTTATGAGTCCAGCCCATTAGTGCAGACCATCTTGCAAACAAAGGTCTGGCAGGACTATATCATCTATCATTATGTACACTGCCCATCTCTCACTTCGTAACCTTGGAAAATCTCAAGAGTTGTATGTCTAGCTCCTGAAGGGGCAGAAAAGCTCAATTTTTATAATTTTACGAATGGATAACTACAGATGGCAAAATAACCTGCTGGTGTCTTAATTTATGATGCATTAATTCATTTACAGTGATCTTAAACATGGGCAGATATTATGCATTTGATGCCCAAAACAGTATTTTAATGTCTTCCAATGATGGAAGCCACTTATTGTGATGTCACTTCGATTGGATTAAGGAATATCTAGGGAGTTGAAAAGTATACTGTTGAGTGCATCTCTAGGGTATTTCCAGAGAGGAATAACTAAGGGAGAAAGTTCTATCCTGATGCAAGTGATAACAGATCATGGACTGGGGTCCTGAAGCAAGTGAAAAGAAAAAAATGTTTAGTGAGGATTCTAGGTTTCCTTCCTCTGTGTCCTGGTCCACTGAGATGGAAGAAAGTAGCTACCTTGGAGCCACCACCATCACTCCCGCCCCATCGTGATGGACTGTATCCTCTTAATGGCGAGACAATAAAAAAAAAAAGTCTTCCTTGCCAGATTTTTTAAATAATACCAA
This sequence comes from Peromyscus melanophrys, assembly GCA_902168415.1. Classification (NCBI taxonomy): domain Eukaryota; kingdom Metazoa; phylum Chordata; class Mammalia; order Rodentia; family Cricetidae; genus Peromyscus; species Peromyscus melanophrys. Next base: position 66,247 of record CABHPR010158047.1, on the reverse strand, counting down.
GAAGTAAAGTCACTCATGTGTACACTAAGGTTGAACAGATAATATCAAAGCAAATGTACCTATCATACTCTAGAAAAATGCCACATTTTATTAGAAAAGTATAATACTATGGTTATACATGTTACACATACAGAAACAAACACACTGAGAGTGAAAACTAAAAAAGTAACATTCAAAATACATGAGTTATATCACATTCATTAAATTTTACAATTGAGATATTTTCCATCTTTCATCGCAATAAAACAAGCAGAATTCTTTCTTTCCTATAGAGTAAAAATAATTGTACATCCAAGAGTCCCCATGGCCATTTAGATAACATAGTGAGACAATGTAAAATAAGTAGCTCCTGCTTTTGTTTTCTACTCCAGTGACCCATTACCTATCATATAATAAAATATACCTGATGAAAAATTCATCTTTTCTCTCCAATGGCATACCAGCAGCTAAGCAGAAGGCTTACATTCACATGGAATTTGAAAGGTAAGCAGCACTCTCACTATGGAAGAGAAAATGGCATCTCAGGTATCCATTCTAGTGTCTATTCTGAATGTTATATGTTACTGTATAAACTTGTCTTTTAAAGCAAGTGTGCTGCAGAAAAGCATTAAGACTCAAAATCAAACAATGAGTATCACAGAGTCTGTGGTTAACATAAAATAGCTCATCTCAACCACAGGGTTTTGGTGCCTAGAGGCAAGGTCACATCTACTGTAGTACACTTAATGGGAGATGTTCTCAACTAGCAGCTTGCATGCTGTGGCTGTTTCTGTCAGAATTTCATTGGTCCCCCACATTCCTGCTGATAAACTTGTCTGGAAGACGACCTCTGGTTATTATGGTATGTTGTTTTCAGAGCAGATAACAGTGTGTGCTCAGTTTAGGTTTTCTGCTATAGGGGTACATTAGATGAAAATGATCATATGCTGGCTCCTAATCAAAGCTCACAAACACTCCCAGGAGGTCTGCTGGTTGGTGCAATGTACAGATTTTAGAATACCTAAGAGTATTTGAATAAAGAACTATGGCAACCTGAAAATATACTCTGGCTCCATTTCTTCTAGTGTATTATTCTATAATAACTTTAAAGTCATAAAATATATAATATCCGTTTTTTATAAATAAAACACTGAATACTTTGCCTTTTCATATGCATGAGCTTGAAAACTTCAATAAATATTACACAGAAATGTTTCACAAAAACATTTAACAAATCTTAAATGCAAGAAAGTCTAAATTAAAACAAATTCATGTTAACTCACCTGGTTAGTATAGTTACATTTATTTTCATGAAATAATGCTATGTAAGTCAAAATCTATAGAATAAATAGTCTCTTACACACATATCAATGAAAACTAGCACTTGAGAGATAACTGTTGCATGCTTTATAGCACATAGAATAGACTTGTCAGTAACATAGCTTAAAAAGACACTTTTTTTCATTAATATTAGATAACATTTGTTCAAATTCAAAAATCCAAATGTGTTGACATTCCTACAATTTGGATGGCTCCAGTAAAATATGTCTAAATCCTAAGGTAGACCAATTCATCCAAAGATCTAACACTTCAATGGCACAAAGTATAAAAATCAAGGTTTCACAATGTACCAGGAAAACTTAAGATCACATGCTCCCTTCTTTTCTTTTTTATCTGTTGTCATTTTTTTGAACGTTTTGAATTCTCCAGCCTCAAAGCCCAAAGTGTGTTTATTTCTCAGATGCAATATTATTAATTCAGATATTTAAAATTTTCTATTATCTTTCAAATGTGGCTTCTCAAATGGTATTTCTTCTGTGGGCTTTGAATTCATATTACACAAAAGCCCAAATCATTCACTAACACACAATAGCTAAGATATCATAAACACTTCTTTTATTTCTCTCTAAAGCACTCATCATTTGTAAGAATGTATTTATCATCTGTCATCAATTAATATAAATTGTACTATTGATATTATTTCAACAGCCACAGTAACTACGATCAGAATTTTATTAATATCCTGATTCCTGACAGACGTCAACTTGAGAAAATTTTATAAATAACTGTGTGCATGCACACACATACACATGTACACACACACACACACACATCTGAATTATAAACAGGAATAATTACCTTCTATACACAGAATTCTTGATCCCACCAATATTTTATGTTATGTTTGTTATGTTGTGTTATGTGTGTTTTTGTTTCCTACAGTTTTAGAACTCTATATAGGGTTTGAGAAATATGGCAGAGAACCATGGTAAAGAACCCCTTCTGGGGGGGCAACAGAGTGAAAGTGGAAAATTATGTGTTATCTATTTTGCATCTAGATCATATCTGCTTGTATTCCAGCTGCAATCTTTTATTGTAAAGTCATTGGAACTTATTAGTGTGTGAATTTTGTGACTCTTCCATATAAATTTCCAGTGCATTTATGTCAATGCTTTTGACAAAGTTAGTCTAACTCAAGTTTTGATAGCTTTAAGTACCTTTCATTAATTCTGTGTCTTATAATTGGAAAATATTACAAGCAGATTACAATCATAAAATAACAAATTAAATTCATTTTGAGATACAGACTGTTTGAGGCATAATGCCAATGTGAAATTTATATATTTAATACTTTTCTCTATCCTAGAGATAAATATTACCAAATATAAATGATTTTCCAACATGATATTTATGAATGACATCAAGAATGTGACATTTTTAGATGTCCTCTGGAAGAAGTATGACATGTTGATTAATGTAATTGAAACCGTTGCACAAGGTCAATTTGCTAACATTTATGAAGCTTCACACACAGCAATGAGATTAAATGAGATGCAGTTCCTGCTTCTCATCTTCTGAGTTATCATGAAGTAAAGGCACCGATATTTTTTGGATTAAGATTTTACTTTACTTAATATTAAAACTTTTTTCAATTTCTGTTCAAGGATTTATTATGTCTCATTTAATTGTTTTATTAGTCATGGATATAACGTATCTGTTAAGCCAGGGAAGTGTGCTCTCAGAAAAATGAGGCCCAATTACTAAGAATGGTTTCACTGCTTTGTAATAAGCTTTGTGTCTCTGATACACTACACATGGATATTGGTGGGAGCAGAGGAATAAATGTGAAAGCATTGCCATTTTCAGTACCTATGAAAAACTGCATATTAGTATTGGAGATAGGAATAAGTTAGTACAATATTTTCAGAAATATCTAAGAGATTTTATTTTGGAAGATGGTGGAAGCAGTTGATTTTAGGGCTGATTGCTCAGATGGCCATAATGGGTTCTGCTACTGAATAAAGCCTCTACTCATATCCTTGTTTATCTTAGTACTTTTCCCAAAGGTCAAGTTATGGAATCAGCCACAATGGCTATTAAGAAATGAATGGATGAGTAGACACATGGTCCATTGGTTATCAGTACTTGCTGGTCTTACAGAGGACCTGAGCTCAGTTCCCAGTACCAAAATAGCCACTCACAACCAGATGGAACTCCATTTGCAGGAAATTCAATGTCTTCTTTGGGCCTCTTCTGCCACCAGTCACACGGGAGTGACACATCCATACACACACATAATATAAAAATCTTTCTAAAAAGGGAGATGAATGGATATAGAAAGAATATATATAGGTATATATATATACTTTAGTACCATTCAGCCATTAAGAAACAACAGATTTGTGTACTGGAAAATTGACCAGGAGTAGAGATCGTCATGTCAAAAATAAATCAGGATGAATACCAAAAGAGCATATATTTCCCTCATATGCAAGTGAGGACATATGAATATGGACTGAAATACACAATGCTTCGAAACAGAGGAGGGAATTATTTTCATAGAGGAAGAGGACCAGTGAGGGGAAGGGATGGAGGAGGGAAGAATTCTAAAATCAAAGAACACAACACATATATGTATATGTAATAATCAAAAATTATACTGAAGATTGATATACATTAGTGAAAAATACTAAATGCATATCCCCAAAATATTATGTAAACTGGAAATTTCTACAAAAATACATAGGGATTAAAATACATTAACAATGATCCATATAATCCCTATTTCTACAACAAATTTGAATATTAGAAAAGTGATTATATTTGCTAATGGTGAGTTGATGCATAGTAACATAAGGCAAGATTTTGTTTAAGGCATTTATTTCTTCCATTCATCCTTCATTTTCTTATCCATCATTTGCTTGCTTTCAATTTTACCTGTAACTAACACCTTAAAAAAAACCTGAAAAAAAAGGTTTTCTGGTAATATTAAAAACTAAATTTAGTGCATATGAGAGCTTAATAGTTATTGATGAACATTCATAAATCAAAACTATTTATTTTATTTCTCATTGAAATCTGTATTTCTGTTCTGCTTTTATAAGTCTGCAAATCACAGTACTTTTTAATCATTATTTAATGGGTAGATCATTTCCAAATTAAATTCTGAGGCCACTTCCTATTTGGTAGTAACATACATATATAGTCAATTTAATTACAAAAACGTTAAATAAATGTCCTATTACTTTAGGATCCTTTGTAAGGTGGTAAAATAAGTTTACCTATGACCTAATAACTAAAAGCTTTGAGAAGGCATGCATTTATTTTGCTTAGACTTTGGATAATGCATTTTGAATATTTAAACATATGTCTTTACAAGTTCTATGCCAGGAGACTTTGATTATTGAAATGCAACTAGTTTATTTTGTTCATATCAAAGGTAATTTACCAGGTCAATTTGGAAGAGAGAAGAAAATTTAGCCTATCATCCTATCCTTAAAAAGTCGTAAGGAATATTACCCTTGTATTACAGTCGAACTGTAAAAGCCTAAGGCTTAATAATTAATGGATGTATCTGATTTGACTCACATCTACCTTTGAGATTTTTAAGTTTTCAAATTTTTAAAAGTAACTTCAGCTACTTCTTCAAAACATCTGTGAAGGAGGTTTTAAAAGTACACTCAAATAACACAATGTCTATATTTTGAATCAGTAAGTTTAGAAGTTCCATTAACTTATGATAGTTTTCCTTAATTATAGTCATGCCAACTGACAGAAAAAGAAAATGTATTATGCATTATGCTCATTTTAAGTTAGAAGAAGAATATAAATATCTAAAATTTGATTTTAATACCACATTTTTTTTCTTCATTTTACCAGCTACCCCAGTAATCATGCAAAGATCCTCATATTCGTCACAAACACATAAAAACAAAAGGTGCATGAAATGATTAAATTATTCATCATATCATTAAGCCACCCATTTTACAAATGAGGAAATTCAAATATCAAGATGATGCATTTTCTTTTGAAGTTCACACAGGATGTAGGTGGAGTTAGCTTTTTTCCTGGTTATAAACTGCATAGACGTTAAAATTCAAGCAGAAAGAATCATCATATTGTACTACATAAAGAATACAACAAGAAATTCCTATCTCTCAGTACTGAAACCCCTCAATATTTATCAAGGTCTCTGTAGTTACCATTCCAGACAAGGAATTGTGCTAAAGTCTCCATTTAAACAGAAATAATTTTGTGGAAATCTTTCCATAGGTGTTTCTAAATTTAAAGGCAATATAGTCAATTAAGTTTTGCACTTCAGTCATTGATGGTAGAGGTAGTGGAGAAAAAGGCCTTTTAGAAAGAGAAGATGTTAATCTCTTAGATATTGCTTCCAATGAAATAAAAATCAAGAACAAAATAAGCTAAATCCAAACAAAACAAAAATATCTTAATTTGATATATGTGTCTACTTTAAATCCTCATCTGATATAAATACTTGTAACTTGAATTCCTTAATTGGTCTTATAAAAAAAACCCTGGAGACAGATATTGGGGTAAATGCTGAAAAATCAGAGAGACAAAGGAACAAGCCACTGCCATCTCTCACCCCACCAACTCCATGGATTCTCTGACTGTCTGTGAGTTCTCAGCCAAAAGGCCTCTAGCCGAAAATCTTTTAGTTCCTGTCTCCTCATGCCTTATGTATCTTTCTCTGTTAAGTTATCACTTCCTTCCTAGCGCTGAGATTAATGGCCTGTGTGCTTACCAAATACTGGGATGAAAGGTGTGAGATCTCAAGTGCTAGGATTAAAGGTATGTGACTCCCAAGTACTGGGATTAAAGGTGTGTGCCACTGCTACCACTGCCTGGTTCTGACTCTCTCCTAGAGTGAGACAATCTCATGTAGTCCAGGGTGGCTTTGAATTTACAGAAATCCAGATGGATCTTTGCCTCCTGAGTGCAAGGATTAAAGGTATATTCTACCACTGCCTAGCTTCTATGTTTAATATAGTCATTGTTCTGTTATCTGGTCTTCAGGCAAATTTTATTAGGGTACACAATATGTCACCATAAATACTTTCTGATAGTAGAAAGTTAAAGAATCACTTTAGGTACAGAAATATTTGTAATATGTAGTACTTTTAATTTCACACTTTCAATGCTCAGGAAGGAGACATAGCTGAAATAATAAAATACTCACGTTACAAGTACTAGCAGTACCTGAGTTAAATGCTTAGAAACTAAGTGGAAAAAAATTGATAAGCTGGCACAGACATTTAATGACAGTCCTGAGGAGATGGAGACAGGCAGATCCTTGGTACTCAAGGACCAGCCCAACTAGCCTACCTGACATGTTCAAGGCCAATGAGAATCTCTGTGAGCCACAATGTAGATAGCACCCAAGGACTGGCCTAGATGTTGCTCTCCAAAATTTGCATGCACATGCGCATTTGCATACACAAAAAAATTACAAAAAAAAAAACTCAGATAAGGCAAGTAGAATGATGATTGGTTGGTAGAATACAATACAAATGTAAGTCATTAAATGTTAGAAAAGAATCAAACAATGTTATTTTAAGGAAAAACATATTGTGATTAATGACATGGGGAAAATATTAGCTGTGTATAGGTTAACAGAAAAATGAGTTGAGAAACTCAGAAAAGTTAAAGATCTCTTTGTCTTTTTATTGAATATTGAATAACCTATCCATAATGTATGCTTTGTGGTAGTTGCAAAATGTAATTGATTATTTTATAATTTCTTCAGTACATATCATAGAAATGCAATTTCTTTAATTTCTCACCTATTATATAGATAAAGCTCATGAAGTAACTATGCATTCATGTTTCATTTTCACAGCAACACCTTAAGTCTTTTACATGTTTGCTGTATCTTTATTTGAAAAAAAATTTAAAATGTGTTTGAAAATAGTGAATGCAAATGCAAATAAACAATCCAACTCAGAAGTTTTGATCACTGAATATAGAATAATTTGGTAGTATACTACAAAGGGTGGTTGACATTAGAAATTAAATCAATTTCCTTGATGGAAAAAAGGGAAAAAAGGAGCAAAGCTACAGATTAATGTGAGAGAGAAAAGTTTTGAGGCATGTGCATTTCTTTTTTTTTTTTTTAGGACTTTTTTCTTGAAAGACACAATTATATAGTTTTCACAAAACTGTCGACAAAGTATCTATATAATAAGCAAGGATTAGCCACCTAGTTAATTTGTTGGTTATTACAAGATTCTCCATTGCCAAAATGTGTAGAAAAAAATCTATCACATTTCTTGTGAGTTTCCATTGATTTCAAAAATCAATTCTGTACTAAGAGCCGCTAAAACATTCATTACGTAGGTCTCTCTGAATATAGTGAGAGAAAGTACAGGTAATGAGTATAAAGAAAAGAGAGAGTTCTCCTTAATGCACAGGGAGGAAAGCCTGTCCTTTTTTTCCATTTTGTCTATCAGCATGACTTACTTCCACCTTTTCCTTCAGCTCATTGAGCTAAATTTACTCATAAAACATTTTTAAGAAGCCAGCAAATAGCCCCTTGGTTTCTGGGAATGAGAAACACTACCTTTAGTCCACTGAAATAAAAAAATAATTCTTGAATGTGTCGTGAAATTACAGATTCACCTATCTCACAGGGCAGTGGGAAACTCATTATGGCGCTCTCTTCAATTTGAAGCTGGGATGGTTAAGACACTGCAGAATCATTTCTTAGACATTGCTTCCCATTTGTTTCAGTGTAGATTAAGGGGAGGCAAATGGCTGCACTGGAGCAGGAAATTGGAAAACCATCTGTTTTAGCAGGAGAGAGAAAGAGAGTAAGGGAGAAGTAGAAACATGCCACAGCGTACACAAGCATAGAAAGAAAAGAGCTATTAGGCTTTTTAGAAAAGAAGAGATGGGAAATAAAGTTGCTAAATTGGCTTTCAGGAATAAAGAAAGTTGTTAATCCTGGTAACAGTCTGGGAGTGACTGAGCGTAAGGATGAGGCTTACATTAGGATGGATTTCTTAAAGGGGCATTTTGGGTCTGACAAATGCTTAAATCTTACCTTTTTGAAATGGGGATGAGTGGACTTGCTCTCTCCCTCATTTCACATGTGTCTTCAATGACATACTCTTGATGGAACTTGCTCACCACAGATTATGATGTTAAAGTCACAGAAGAATATGATGTAGAAATTACACAACACTGAACATCATTTATCAAGATCACTATTTAAAATCTTCAATTTATGTACGTTTTTGGTACTGGGGATTGCTGGGGAATGTTTTTCTGTACCCTGTGAATATATGTTGTTCCCATTGGTTAATAAATAAACTGCTTTGGCCAATGGCAAGGCAGCTTAGAGGCAGGAAGGAAATCCAAGGAGAGAGACAAGAAAGAGAAAGGCTGAGTCTGGAGAGAAGCCAGCCTGTTGCCCAAGGAGCAACATGCTAGTAGACCAGTAAAGCCATGGAACATGTGGCAAAACATAGATTAACAGAAATGGGTTAATTTAAGATATAAAAGCTAGCTAGCAAGAAACCTGCCACAGGCCATACAGTTTTTAAATGATATAAGCCTCTGTGTGTTTAATTGGATCTGAGCAGTTGCAGACTGTGAATGAGAGAGATTTGTCTGGACCACTGGAGCCAGGCAGGACCTGAGAAACACATGGCTACAGGGGATTATATCCATGTCTTTGCATATAGTATCCAAATGCTCTCCATCTGAGCTATAATCTTAGCCCTCAGTAATCTGGAGTATGGTAAAAGTTATGGAAAAATCATAGAAGTTCATTGAATTTTATACAAACAGAAGATGTATTCATCTCTATGACAGGAACAAATTAATTACATTTCATTTTGTGTGATGTGGCTACTTTGTTAATTAGCTAGCTGTACACTTTATTCTGTTAATACTAGTAATCAAAGGTTCATCTTCACAAACACCCTTGCTTTGCAGGGAGTGCAAGGTTAGAGCACAGAGCAGTGAACAGACATCCACATTCAATAATGACCAAAGACGCTTTTTTAATGTGTCATGAAATTTTCAAGGACAACTTATACTACAAGGATCAAGATAAATATTTGTTATGTTCTCAAGGCATTTACAAGTTTGTAGAGTTTTGTTAGAAAATACAACCAGTTTTCCTTGGACTCCTGTTCTGACTGACAACAAGGATGGTTGCTTGAAATGCTTCTTTTAGGTAAGTATTTTATGTAAAAGATTTCTATGAGCTCCTCATAGGAAATAATGCTAAGATACTCTTGCAATACAAAAATGAGTTTTATGAAAGATCTGAATAAACCAGGTTTTATTTTCAGTACAGTGTTCAAATGGGTATATGACCACAAATGTAAATGGCGTATCATGAAGACGTGAATGCACCTGAAGAAAAAAAATCTGTCATCTCAGTCCATATTCATAGAACATGTCTCAATTTTTAGATCTAGACATCTTATAAATATACTTGCAAAATGCTATAGTTAATTGATAAGAATGTCTTATATAAACAACATATATCATTTGTCTGCTATTATTAATTATTCAACTCTTCATAAGTTACTTGACTTAATTTAGTCTTAATTTTTGTAAACATAGGTGGGACAAAAATTGTATCCGTTTTGTACAGTTGCAAAAATGTTCAAGAAATGATATTTGCACATTACTTGGGCCAGAAACTGATGCATAGAGAAGAAAAACAAGTAAATAACATGTATTATTTTGTTATTTTGTCTTTTTTTTTTTTTCCAGAGCCGAGGACCGAAACCAGGACCTTACGCTCACTAGGCAAGTGCTCTACCACTGAATTAAATCCCCAACTCCTAACGAGTATTATTTTAACCTTGGAAAATAAGCATGCTATATAGCTGAACAAATTGGTGCATGTGAGAGTTCAAATCCATTGTATATTTCTTGGGCTTTGCGGTGGGATCTAGACCACAAATGTTTTGAAGAATATTGTTCGCTGACACTATTTATGGGCACAGACCTGAACCTGCTTTCTATTTGATGATACTGGCTTCTTAAGCATTTATGTAAAGAAAAAATATTTTAGAAAGAAAACTGCATATAATAAACAAAAAAATTTGAGACTTTTGCATGGACTTGGACTCACTTCATTACAGTTCTCAGAAAGTTCCATTCTCCTTTGCTTTCTCTGAAACAGCAACAGACTTGTTATGCTTAAAAGGAAATAAGAACACAAGCAGAAATAATATCTAAGTTTTCAAGGAAAAGAGTCAATATATGGATTGACCCCCTCTAAAATTTAGTAATGAGGCTTTTGTAATTTAAATTTTGTCTGCTAGTCAGAAAAAAAAATAGTACCAGCAAATATTCTTGGTTTTGCTAATGAGTCTTTAGCCCAGTGAAAGTAAATACTCCTTATACGGTACTTTTTATTTTACCTATGATCCAAGATAATGAATGTAAAATCAACAGATAGCTGTACGTTACATACAATGATACAGGAGAAGTGTTTGTGTTAAAAAAGGGGGGATAGTATTTCATTTTAATAGATGCATTCATTGGAAATTTTAGTGATTATTACTGCATAGAGAAATTCTGTGTGACAAAGGTGGAAAAGCTCAAGGAAAAATTCTACTCAATGACCCTGTAAGAAAGGTCAATGAGCAGGTATTTTTTTTCCTCTGTCAGCTTCACATCAATCAATTACAATTCCTTAAAGTACCAGAATATTAAGTGACTTAAGCAGTGACCGCCAAACTGTGGGTGGTGGAGAGAATGCTACTTTTCAGAGCCCTTTTTAAATTTTCTTTATTTATCACAGCACTTGTTACTTCCTTATGCTTCTTTATCAGAGAAAATATAGAAAATTCACATTTGAAAAATGCAGTATATTGGACTCCTGGAGCTCCGCCTGGGGCCTAGCCATGGATCTCTGCTTCCAGATCCCTCAGTCATTTGGATGGGGTTTCTAGCACGACAATTAGGGTGTTTGACCATCCCATCACCAGAGTGGGTCAGTTCGGGCTGTCTCTCGACCATTGCCAGCAGTCTATTGTGGGGGTATCTTTGTGGATTTCTGTGGGCCACTCTAGTACTTTGCTTCTTCCTATTCTCCTGTGGTCTTCATTTATCATGGTCTCCTAGCGAGAAAGAGGAGGGTCTATATGAGCGAGAATTGTTGAGACCAAGGTTGGATAAAGCACAGGGACAAATAGCCAAATGAATGGAAACACATGAACTATGAACCAATGGCTGAGGGGCCCCCAACTGGATCAGGCCCTCTGAATGGGTGAGACAGTTGATTGGCTTGAACTGTTTGGGAGGCATCCAGGCAGTGGGACCTGGTCCTGTGCTCATTGCATGAGTTGGCTGTTTGAAACCTGGGGCTTATGCAGGGTCGCTTGGCTCGGCCTGGGAGGAGGGGACTGGCCCTGCCTGGACTGAGTCTACCAGGTTGATCTCAGTCCTCCAGGGAGGCTTTGCTCTGGAAGAGGTGGGAATGAGGGGTGGGCTGGGGGGAAGGGGAGGGGGATGGAAGGGGGGAGAACAAGGGAATCTGTGGCTGATATGTAGAACTGAATGGTATTGTAAAATAAATAAAATTAAATTAAATTAAATTAAATTTAAAAAAATTTAATGAGAAAAAAAGAAAAATGCAGCATATTCATATGGAAGAGACAAGTTGTAATTAGGGATCATGATTATTAGGGATAGTTTTACCAATTTTATATCCATCAATAATCCATAAAGTCTAACCCTCTCTACAGCATGAGCACTTTTTTATTTGATTCTCTGTTGTGTACTTAGATTTTCATCATCAATCTTTCATGAACAATATTAATTTGAAATTATACCATAGCCAAGTTCATTTACACAACAAAAATATCTTTTCATTCTCAATAATTACGATAGAGGTCGAACTTGAACTTGAGTTTACCCTCGTGTTATAGCCTTATTTGATTAATCTAAGTCACTCATCAGAATAAATACATCTCTTAACCAAAGAATTAGCAAGTTTGTTATCACTTGCACAGTAAGCAACTGGGTAAGAACGCAAGTAGCTGATTATGAAGTACGTCATTGCCATTTCTCACGTCCCACTGAGTCCAGTAATATGTATTGACCAAGAACAAGTGTGTTTCCTCTCCAGAGGCCATACTTTCAGCAACTTTTTTTATTGTTCCAACTTTCAACAAACACAATATATTGTGATCCATCCAGCATGGGGAGCTGACAGAGCTCTCTAATCTGTAAATGACATTAATGTCAATTATGATTTAAGTTGCCAGTAATGACCATTTAACTGTTTTCCTTCAGCACTGTGACATGGTAACCTTTCCTATTAATTCAGAGCATGACCTATATAAATAACCATATCAGATAAAAGATAAAACAAAGAACTTGTGAAATATGCCTTCACTATATTATGTAATGAAACAAAAATCAAAATGACAACCTGTTCAAAATAATGTTTTACTATGCTTGTTTCCAGTAAACAATGTTAATAAGAAGTTAAAAGGAAAAACAAAAGGAAACAACAACAAAAAATACAAGAAAAATCAAGTTTGTTATAAGGATGATTCTATATCATACTGAGTGAGATAATACAGATCCAGAAAGACAATCATCTCTCTTCTTTCATATACAGATGGTAGTTCTAAACCTTTCAGTATATATGTTTCATTTAGAAAACCATACAAGCTAGGAAACTAACAATGGATATTGATGTTGGGAATCTTTCAGTGGAAGAGAGAGAGAAAGAAGTGATACAAAATGTTAAGTGAAAATAATTGAATATAAAAGGAAAAAGGGTAGAGGATGAGAGTGATGGATAGTAGAGGGAGTATACAGAGTGATAACTAACTATATAGGCCTTTAAAAATTATATGGAAATCTAGTTCTATAACATATATGTATGCATTATATGTATATATTATAATTTAAATACCCCATAATGAACAGCTCCCCTACTAAACACTCTAGGCTACTACATTATTAGGTTATCTGTTTTGGAGTTTTTGGCCAGTTGGGATGGATCCATTAACCTCTCCCCAGGCATTACAGGCTACTACCATTGCTCTCAGTAACACCCCCAAAACCTGTTAGTAAGAACTGATTAGTAGAAAAGATCACATACATGAGTCACTGGACACAGATGAATTACTCATCTCATAGCTTCATGCCTGCTCCCTATGCCACAGGGAAGAAAAGAAATCAGACTCTTACACAGCTAGGAATCCTGATAGCCACTGTAATGACTAGTCTGAAAAGCTATGCTCATTGGTGCAATAGTTGTACGAGTGTTTTGCAAGTAAACAAATACTTTATTGTTGTAGTTAAGGTTAGCCTCACAGGCTAGCAGCCATAACTGGCAGTGTTGTTGGGACTAACCTGTGATGTGATAGGTTATAGATTCTGGGGAAAACCTACTGGTGTTATTCTGGTATGTGGATATTTAAATAAACTAACTCTGAATGGCTTTATGCTATATCAGTATATTAGAACATCTCTCAACTTGCCTCATCAGAGAAGCTCCTTCTTTCAGTAAATAGTGATAAAATCAGAAACCCACAACTACTTATGAATATGAGACTGTGTAATGTTCAGAAGCAAACATGCTATTTATATAATACACTTCCCACACCAAAGTTCAGTAATTATTGTGGAGGTTAGGAGAGAAACATTGTAAGAGCCAAGGCTAAGAAATGACCATGGAGAAATATTATCTTTGCATCCAAAGGGAATGTTGCTTATGTGTGTAGCTAGAGTTTTTCTGGTCCTGCCTGGCCCACAGTCAGGACAAATCTCTCTAACCCACCAGTCCCACAGCACCTCAGACCCAACCAATTAAACACACAGAATTATATTGCTTACAAGCTGTATGGCCTTGGCAGGCTTCTTGCTAACTGTTCTTATATCTTAAATTAACCCATTTCTATTAATCTATACCTTGCCACGTGGCTCATGGCTTACTGGCATCTTCACATGCTGCTTGTCATGGCGGCTCTGGCAGTGTCTCTCTGCCTCAGCCTTCCACTTCCCAGAATTCTCTTCTCTGTTAGTCCCGCCTGTACTTCCTGCCTGGCCACTGGCAAATCAGTGTTTTATTTATTGACCAATCAGAGCAATTTGACATACAGACCATCCCACAGCATATGTGAACTTGCATCAGTTACTACAGTGTGCACAAAACCTGTGCAATCTCCATATGGAACAGGAGCTTGACATGAAATTCCATCACTGAATAAGGGACTACTGGCAATTGATATTTTCTAGGAAGGGGAAAGTTAGTTTTCTTTATTGCTATAAGCTACCAAAGCTCATACCTGCCAAGGGTAGACAAAGATCCAGGACTTGTCTCCGCATACAAGATTATTTGGGAAACACAAATTTGACTCAGTGGGCCTAAGAAAAAAACAATAAAGGAGTTAAATGAGTTGTAATATGAATTGCTAAACAGTCTTATTAATAAAAAAATACCCAGAGCCAGATATTGGGGTGAAAGCTGAAAGATCAGAGAAGCAGAACAAACCACAGCCAACCTCACCTCACCAACTCCTCAGCTGATCCTTTATCTACAAATCCTCAGACTAAAAGCCTCTGATTCCTCACCCCTGAGGGTCTCAGTTGAACTGCTGCTTAGTTCCTGTCTCCTCATACCTTATATACTGTTCTCCACCCAGCAATATCACTCCCTGGGATTAAAAGCATGTCTACTTTCCATGCAAAGGCATGAGATTTCAAGTGCTGGGATTAAAGGCATGTGCCACCACTGCCTGACTCTGTTCCCAGTGTAGCCTTGAACTCACAGAGATCCAGAGGGATTGCTGCCTCCCAAGTGATAGGATTAAGGGTGTGTGCCACCACTGTCTGGCCTCTGTGTCTAATCTAGTGGCTGGCTCTTTCCTCTGATCCCCAGATAAGTTTATTAGGATACATAATATAGCACCACAGATGAGTAGAGAGGTACATGCCCATCTGGAAGCATCTGTGAGTATGTGAATATGATTCAAATACATTGTGTGAAATTCTGAAAGTAATAAGGATTTATTATTATAAATTATTAATAAATTATGTTTATCAATGTCATTGCATATTCCAGAAAACTGTATGTTCTTTTGCAAAAAATAAAAAAATTATATATTTGTTTAAAAATTGATAATTTCCATTTTTATGTAATAGTTTTTCATATAATCTTATGTGTTGCATGTAATATTTCATGTAGTATCACATAATTTATAAGATAATATGCTAGGAACTATACATTGATTGAAAGACTAGACATATTTAATTTTTTTATCATTGACCTAAACAAAGTTCTCACTTCAGACTGAATTACTTTTCAAGAATTGAATATTGTGACTTTTAGTGATTACTATATCTAATAAACATACTACTTACACATGTTTAAGATTTATAATTTATAATATTGAATAAGAAATATCAAGTAAAAGATAATTGCTAATGTAGTTCTGAGATTTCCCATGGAGAACCATTTTAACCAGCCCCTATGTCCCTTTAAAATTATTATTGGTGCTTGAACAATGGAAAAAATAATAATTCTAATTATATGCTGGACATTATCTTAGAAATTTAGCAACTTTTGGCAAAATTTAAGAAATATGTGACTGGAGATCTTATAAGTCCTAGGACAAACTCTTAATTATTATATATAGTTTATCTTATATTAGTTATATTTTTATTTTTAACAAAAGAGGGGAAATGTGGTTGATATATTATGCACCCCAATAAACTTATCTAGGGGTCAGAGAACAGAATAGCCACTACATTAAACATAGAGGTTAGGCAGTGGTAGCATATGCCTTTAATCTTAGCATTCCGGAGGCAGAGATCCATCCAGATCTCTGTGAGTTCAAGGCCACACTGTAAATAGCCAGGCATGGTGACACACACCTTTAATCCCTAGAAGTACTGGCAGGAAGCAGAAAGGTATGTAAGGCATGAGGACCAGGAATTTTAGCTTTTTAAGCTTTTAGGCTTTTAGCAGCAAGCAGTTCAACTGAGATCTATTCGGATGAGGATTCAGAGGCTTCCAGTTTGAGGAAGCAGGATTGACTGAGAAGTTTGTGAGGTGAGGTTATCTATGGCTTGTTCTACTTTTCTGACCTTTCAGAATTCACCCTAATACCTGGCTCCCCTGAATTTTCTTTTTTTATTTAATAAGACAATTTAAGAGTCGTGTTACAAGAGGCAGCAATATTTGCAGCTGTGTTGGCAGCAAGACTTGGTAATGTGTAAGCGTTACCCAGGTGGTACTGATTTTGAAGTCAGGAAGGGGTCATGGAGAGCAGATGAGGCTTGGCATTGTGAGAGGCCAGGAGAGGCCACTGGTGAAAGTACAGCCTCAGTAGCAGTTGAAGGCCCAGGACTGAAGGGATCATGCAAGTAAGTTCAGGGTTGGCACCATGAAGAGTGTCTGTGAGATTATTGGTGAAAGTACAGCCAAGTTACACAAGGGACCCCAGAATCTTGGAGATGCCACTACAAGCCTACTACTTGTAGACCACCAAAAACAGTAGCAGCAGTGGAGTGGAGCCAGCCAGAGCCTAGAAGACAAACTGTGGGTGCTGCAGATGTCAGAGCTAGAGAAGGGACTCAAACCCTTTGCAGGAGTTCAGATATCATGAGTGAATAATTACATATTGAGTTATTTACACTACTGGAGTTTGGTTTTGCTTGGTTCAGATTGTGACAGTGCCCTGGTTCTTTCCTTCTGGAGAAGATATTAAATTAATTTTGATTTTTAAAGAATCCTACAGATATAAGAATTGAACTTTTGCCTGCTAATTTCATGATGTCATTGTTTTTTATTGCTGAGTAGTACACCATTTTGTATATGTACCACATTTTCTTTATCCCTTCTTTTTAGTTGAGGGACATCTAGGTTGTTTCTAGGTTCTGGCTATTATGAATAATGCTACTGTAAACATGGTTGAACAAGTGTCCTTGTGTTATGTTTGAGCATTCCTTAGGTATATGCCCAAGAGTGGTATCATTGGGTCTTGAGGTAGATTGATTTCCCAATTTTCTGAGAAGTACCATATTGATTTCCAAAGTGGCTTTACAAGTTTGCGCTCCCACTAACAGTGGAAGAGTGTTCCCCTTGCTCCACATCCTCTCCAATATAAGCTGCCTTCAGTGTTTTTGATCTTAGCCATTCTGACAGGTGTAGGATGGTATCTCAGAGTCATTTTGATTTGCATTTCCCTGATGATTAAGGATGTTGAGCAGTTTCTTAAAGGTCTTTCAGCCATTTGAGATTCTTCTGTTGAGAAGTTTCTGTTTAGCTCTGTAGCTCATTTTTTTTTAATTGGATTGTTTGGTATTTTGATGTCTACCTTCAGTTCTTTATATATTTTGGAGATCAGTCATCTGTCAGATGTGGGGTTGGTGAAGATCTTTTCTGATTCTGTAGGTTGCTATTTTATATTATTTATCAAGTCCTTTGACTTACAGAAGCTTCTGAGTTTCAGGGGGGTCCCATTTATTAATTGTTGCTCTCAGTGTCTATGCTACTGGTGTTATGTTTAAGAAGTGGCCTCCTATGCCAATGCATTCAAGGCTACTTCCTACTTTCTCTTCTATCAGGTTCAGTATAACTGGATTTATGTTGAGGTCTTTGATCCACTTGGACTTGAGTTTTGTGCATGGCAATAGATATGGATATATTTGCAATCTTCTACATGTTGACATCCAGTTATGCCAGCACCATTTGTTAAAGATGCTTTCTATTTTCCATTGTGTAGTCTTGGCCTCGTTAGAAAATATCATCCTGAGAGAGGTAAGCCAGACTCAGAAGGACAAACATGGTATGTACTCACTTATAAGTGGATGCTAGAAATAAAGCAAAGAATAACCAGACTACAACCCACAGCTCCAGCAAAGTTAGGTAACAAGGAGGACCCAAAGAGGGACACATGGAATGCCCTGGGAAGGGGATATAGATGTAATCTCCTGAGCAAATTGAAGGTGGGGGTGGGCAATAGAGGGTAGGTTTATGTGAACATAGAGAAATGAGATGGTCAAGCTGGAACAGGGGCGGAGTCAGAGAGCAGTGAGGGAGATATCTACAGAGGGAGATAAAATGGGGATAGGGAGAAGCCTGGTGTAAGGGAAGTTCCCAGGAATCCACAGGGATGACCCCAGCTTAGACTACTAGTAGTGGTGGAGAGGGTGACTGAGCTGGCCTACCCTGGTGATCAGATTGGTGAATGCCCTAACTATCAGCATAGAGCTTTCATTCAGTGACTGATGGGAACAGATGCAGAGAGCCATGACCAAGCACCAGGCCAAGCTCCGGAGGTCAAGTGGAAGACCAGGATGAGGGATTCTATGAGCAAGGAGCATCAAGACCATGATGGGGAAACTTACAGATACAACTGAACCAAGCTAGTGGGAATTTATGAACTTTGGGCTGACAGCTTTGGAGCCTGCATAGGACTGGACTGAGCCCTCTGCATGGACAAGACAGTTGTATAGCTTGGTCTGTTTGAGGGGCCCCTGGCAGTGTGAATAGGATCTCTACCTGGTGCATGAACTGGGTTTTTGGAGCCCATTGCCTATGGTAGGACACCTTACACAGCCTTGATGCAGAGGGAGGGGCTTGGACCTGCCTCAGCTGAATGTGCCAGACTTTATTGACTCCCCATGGAAGGCCATAACTTTTCAGAAGAGGAGGGGGGGGGGGGTCTGGGGGGGAAGGGGGGGGGGGGGGGAGTGGGAGGAGGGATGAAGGGAGGATCTGTGGTTGGATGTGAAATGTATAAAAAACTTCCGTAATAAAAAAAGAGAATAAGAACTACAAAAAAAAGTATTGAACTTTTAAAAGATAAATGATATTTTAAAGAGACTGAAATTTTAATGTGTTTGAATTTGTAAAGACTGTGGGACTTTTGAAATTATTTATGATTTTAATGTGAGATCTTGGGGATGAATAAGAAAGGTTGTGGCTCAATAGTGATGTGTTTGTGTGTCAAGTTGACGAGGTGTTAGTTGTACTGGATGTTTTTGTACATCAACTTGACATAAGCTAGAGACATCAGAAAGGAAGAAGCTTCAGTTAAGGAAATGCCTCCATGAGATCCAGCAGTAAGGCATTTTCTCAATTAGTGATCAATGAACCAATGGGAGGTTCATTCCATGGTGGGTGGTGACCATCCCTGGTCTGATTGTCCTGGGTTCTATAAGAAAGCAGGCCAAACAAGTCAAGGGAAGCAAGCCAGTAAGCAGCTCTCCTCTATGGCCTCTCCATCAGCTCCTGCCTTCAGTTTCAGCCCTTTGGGTTCCTGTTCTGACTTCTTCCAAGGATGGACTATGTGATCTGGAAGTATAAGCCAAATAAACTCTTACCTCCCAGACTTGCTCTTTGGTCATGGTTTTTCATTGCAGCAATATAAACCCTTGTCATGTCAAGAAGTTATTGTGTTTTATTCTTCCCTTTAGTGTCTTTATCCATTTGAAGTTTTAAAATAGTTTATGGAAACGTTTTGAACATCTAGTTTTATTCCACATTCTTAACTGTTTATTCAAGTGTAACATTTTAATTTAGTTGATATTTCTGTGAAATTTTGTGATTACCTTATATCACCAAGGTATATATGTACATTTTTTCTAATGCTGAGCTATAATATATTATTTGTTCATTTATTTCTGAACCATACAAAGTGATTGTTAACAAAATTCTGTACGTGGTAAGCTTAATATTTTTCACTTTGGTAGTATTTTTCAAATTGTTCCAATTTCTTAATGACATTTTAACATTATAAGCTTGTTTAATTTTCACAAAATTCTTGCTAAAATTCAAGCATCAAATTAATTGCTTTTATTGGTTTAGCAAAATCTAGCACTTTTAAAACATTTAATTACCCAAGAACAGTGCATATTTTCTCTAGCATGATAGTATATATTCATGAGTCTTTTTGATATAATACTGAAAATTAAAAACTTAATAACTGTGAATCATATAAGCAATGTTACAAATCATTATACTGTTTGTATCATTTCAAAAATATTTGTTTATCATATATTTGTGTTTGGGAAATGAATGTGTGTGTGTGTGTGTGTGTGTGTGTGTGTGTGTGTGTGTGTGTGTGTGTATGTGTCTGAGCAAGGACAATGGCCATGACACACATCTAGAGGTTAGAGACCAACTTTGGGGAGTTTGTTCTTTTCTTTCACTGTTAAATGGATTGAATTGAAGTCCAGAGGCTTTGTTGGTAAGCACTTTAGCCCACATAGCTATCTGGTCTACCTTTCATTGTTTCAAATTTTGATGATTTTTAAGTATTTTATTATTTTAGAATTTCATATAAATATGCAATGCATTATCATCAAGTCCTCCTCATTTCTTCCTATCCAAACCTCATATATTTTTCACCACTATTATTTTTTTCCAGTGAGCCTACTTCTTTCTGATAATATATGTTCATGTGTGTAAGGCCATCTATTTTAACAAAGATGGGCTCTCAGGAGCCACAAACATAAAGAAAGCTGACTTTCCCTCACTCAGAAGCCACTAATTGCAAAAATCTTCTCAGCTAAGGTTGTGATTCCTTGACCACCTCTATTCTCCTGAGATTTATCTGGCTTGAGCTTGTAGTCTTGTATATGATGTCACAATTTTTATGACTTTATATGTATAACTGTCTTGTTTCATCAAGAAATTGTAGCATGAATCTTAAAAGTTCTTATTAATAAAATCAAACCTGAGCCAGGTATTGGGGTGAACTGGAAAATCAGAGAAAGAGAACAGGCCACAGCTAACCTCATCTGGCCAACTTCTCAGCTGATCCTGTTTCCTCAGACTGGAAGCTTCTGAGTCCTCATCCAAATGGAACTCAGCTGAACTGCTGCTAGAAAGCCTGAAAGCTTAACCAGCCAAATGCTTAACCAGCCAAATGCTTCTAGTTTTTGATCCTCACGCCTTATATAGCTTTCTGCTTTCTACCACCACTCCCTGGGATTAAAGGCGTGTGTCTCCATGCCTGGCTGTTTCCAATGTGGCCTTGAACTCACAGAGATCCAGAGAGATTTCTGCCTCTGGAGTGCTAGGATTAAAGGTGTAAGTGCCACCATTTTCTAGCCTTTGTATCTAGTGGCTGTTCTGTCTCTGACCCCAGATAAGTTTATTAGGGTACACAATATTTTGGGGAACACAATACCACAACAAGAAATTTTTGTTTGTTTGTTTGTTTGTTTGTGATTATCCACATTTTTTTCTCTTTTAATCCTGATGTACCTTTTCTATGGGAAGGGAAGTGATATAGATGTAGCATTAAGGCTTCATACCCTACAGTCTTTTATTTGCTGTAGATTGACTAGTTGTAGTTCTGTGTACTAATTTCTATAGACTGCAAAAAGAAGCTTCTCTGATAAGAGCTAGACTTGGGTATTATAGACAATAAGACATTAAGAGTCAGTTTAGTACTATGTCTATATAGCCTAATAAGGATAGTAGGTCCTCTCCTGTGGCCTATGATCTATCTTGCTGTGCTTGCCTGATAACCATGTCAGCAATGAATTAATCCTAGTGGAGCAGACATTACATCCAATCAAAAGTGGTGGGTTACTCCATTGACATTAGTACTACTGTTTCACCAGTCGATATATCTTCATAGGCCAGTTTTAAGTGTTGCTTGCAGGTTGCACAGCTGAATAAGACTGATAATTACTTTTCTCCCTCGAGTGGCGTCCCACTTTTCTGTGCTGGGAAAACTAACAAGTAAAGATGAAACTGCCAGATCTGTACAGCTTGATTGTCCAAAAGCCAAAATTCAAATACAAATTATAAAATTGGTAATATCTCCAGCAATGCCACCTTACCTTCAAGTTCTGGGTGGAGGCAAAGAGCAATGACCACAGCCTGGGATATTTGTGGGTCTATGGAACACACTGACCATCAACTCCAAATAATATAACTCATACATGGCACTGGTCTCCTCATTTGATAATCTATTGTGTCTAGGAGAGAGAGTTACACATATATGAAAACTCAAAAGAAAAAAATATGTGTTTCTATTTAAATATTTTAGGAGGCATCTACAGTAATATGCTTCCACTTGGCTTTTTCAGGGGTCTTTAATGTTAGTCTTCCTCAAATGCCCTTTTCTACACTGCCCTCACCCACCAAACCGCTTAATCTATCCTTTTCCACTAATTCCCATTTTCCATTGACAGCATGAGTTTTATGTTTCCTCTTTTGTAAGTGACCCACCCACTAGGTCATTTATGAGTTTCCTGACATCAAAGAGTACTCCAGTACACATCTAAAGATTCAAATTTGACAGCCATATGTAATATGAATTGCTAAACGGTCTTATTAATAAAAACCCTGGAGCCAGATATTGGGGTGAAAGCTGAAAGATCAGAGCAATAGAACAAGCAAGCCACAAGTTCTTTCCACTAGGAAATCCTCAGTCCAGGAGAGAGCTACTTCCTGTATAGTCATGACTACATACCTTTCTGTGCCCTGCCATCTTAACTTCCTCTCTCCACCCAGCTGCATCAATTCCTCTTTCCACCCAACTCTATCACTCCCAGGGTGTCTGTACAGACCTCCAGATCTTTATAGTTAACTAGTGCTGAGATTAAAGGCATGTGCCACCATACCTGGCTCTGTTCCCAGGGTGGCCTGGAACTCATGGAGATCTAGATGAATCTCTGCCGAACTGGCTGGCTTTGTCCTTTGATCCCCAGGCAAGCATTATTTGTTGGAGCACAAATAAAATATCATCATAGCCATATGTGAACAAGAATTATGGTATTTGTCTTCCTGGGTCTGAATTACCTAACTTAGAATAATTATTTCCAGCCCCATCCATTTCTCTTTGAATTTCATCATTTTATTTTTCTTAACACTTGAATAAATACTCCACTTTATAAGTGTACTGCTTTTTCAGTATCAAATAATCTGTTGATAGGCATGTAAGCTGTTTCCATTTCCTGTCTATTGTGAATAGAAAAAAAATGAACATGGATGAGCATGTGTCTCTATTATAGGATATAGAATCCTTTGGGCATATGTCCAATAAAGTTATAGCTGGATCATATGATAGATCTATTTCTAGCTTTTTGAGGAACGTCAGCATTGATTTTCAAAGAGGCTGCAACAGTTTACAACGCAACCATCAATTAATAAGTGTTTACCTTTCTCACATCCATGCCAACTTTTTTGTCTTTTATGAGCTGTTTATTTGTTTTAATTTTAGCCATGCTAATAGGAGTAAGATAAATCTTCAAAGTAATTTTAAATTTCATTTCCCTTATGGCTAAGGGTGTTAAACATTAAAAACAACATTCTGAACAACTTGAATTCTGCTGAATTTTAATTGATTTCTTTTATTGATATTCATAAATTTGAGGTCTTTGTATACTTCAGTCAATAACATTTTATCACACACACACACACACACACACACACACAAACAACTAAATGTTTTTTTCTCATTTTATACATCACTTCTTTACTCCTGTGCTGTTATCTTGTTGTTCAGAAGCTTTTTAGTTCCATGATGTCCCATTTTTAAGTTGTTGGTCTTGATACCTTCACTACTGGGGTTCTGGTCAAAATGCCATTTTCTGTCCCTCTAAGGTGACGTGTACTTCTTTTTCTCCTTTAGAAGATTCAGAGTATTTGGTCTTACATTGTATTCATTGATCCATTTGGAACTGATCCCTGGTGGTGGGAGTAGGATTCCCTATCTGGGAGTAGCATATTTGTTCCTCAGGTGGTAGAGTTATGACTTATACTAAGCTTACCTTCTAGCCCTTATTTAAAAGACTAACCTTAACCACTGGCCAATTTTATTTTGCACTTTATTATTTAGTTTCTAGGAACTTGCATGCCCTTAGTCATTCTCTCTTCATAATCAAATGTTTCTTATATTTACAGTTTTGCTGTTCATGTACCCTCTTCATTTAATTCAACTGCCTCCTGATTTTTTTCTGACACATTTTTTTTTTGTTACAAAAATTATCAACAATGTACAGTTGTTGCTTTACCATGGTTAGGCACCACATTTTGTTTGTTAAAATCTCTCTTTGTTTCTGTTCTTTTTTTTTTTTTTTTTTTTTTTTTTTTTTTTTTTTTTTTTTTTTTTTGGTTTTTCGAGACAGGGTTTCTCTGTGTAGCTTTGCGCCTTTCCTGGAGCTCACTTGGTAGCCCAGGCTGGCCTCGAACTCACAGAGATCTGCCTGGCTCTGCCTCCCAAGTGCTGGGATTAAAGGCGTGCACCACCAACGCCCGGCTTGTTTCTGTTCTTAATCTATGGTTTGATTTTGGGAATTTTATCAGCAGTTTATGCTTAATTAACTTTTTCTGAAACAGCTTTTGCCTAGGACCAGCCTCAGTAGTTTTGAGGATCTCGAAGGGCAGGGATATCTGGCAGGCACAAAAAAAGACTCAGACACAGGAGTTGGTACAAGCTGACAAGTCTTGTCAGATCTGGAGATGTGTGTCTTCTCTGCCTTCTCTTGATATGACTCAACCCCAGTCTTTTATTGTAATAATACAAGGAAACAGGGGATGAGAAAATTCAACAGGTGATTGGGTTCTTCACAATAGTTTCAAAACTTCTTTTTGTAAATCAGCAAAGTGTACCTCATGTCCCTTGATTGCACGTAGAAGTTCCCAGGAAGAAAGCCAAAGCATACCAGCATATTCTTTCGCAGGTTAATAATTATCAGAACATCTGAGGTAATCGCCCCAGAGGCCATCTACTTGCAGTTTCTCAGAAAGCGCAGAAATACAAGCAATGGTTTAAAGTACCAGACTGCCAGCTTCCTCTCAGCCTAAGTCCTTCTTTATCACTCTGTAATTCGTCAAGTTGTCTTCTAACTAGTTCTGGACAGCTCTTGTCTTCTGTCCCATCTGTATGTCACCCCATCTACAGTCTTCTGCCACCAGCCTTCTGGGTTTTCCCATGACCTGCAGGACAGCTCTAACTCCTGCCGTTGTCACATCTCAATATCATTTCTGATGTCATGGAAGCCACCGCAGGAGAGAGAGAGAAAATCATAAAGAACAAATACAGTAGGAGGATTACAAGAACCAGTAACAGTTGGATGGGTGAGAACATGGCATACATATGCCATAAAGACTGCCATCGGGACACAAGGTTTGTTTTCTCCCTGGCCCGCAGAAGGCAAGCTTAGTAGAATACACGGTGGGGCAGGCCCAGAGGGATTGATGTCCTCGTTCTTGGGTACCTCCAGAACAGATTCCACTGGCAACATATCAGCCTTTCATATGCCGTCTCCAGCAAGCTTTGATACTTACAAATGACAGGTCAGAATGTTAAAGTCTCTCTTGATTTAGAGATAAAAGAAAAAAAAAGTAAGGAAAAGAAAAAAAACAGAAACAATAGGCTGAATGTGAATACTAGGTTTGGAGAGACTTAATGGTCAGTAAATTGAGTCATATTCACCTGCTATTTCTCAGACATTAGAAAGCGTTTTACTTTCATTCATTAAGCATACATAGTCTGAGAAATATCCCTTATAATTTTTCTTTTATTAGCAAAGAAATGGAAATATTTGTATTGCTAGAAAAATTAAAAAATAAATTATGGAACTATAGCTCTTCATCAAATTTCCTTAAAATCTGTATTATAAAAACTGAAAACCTACTTTTGAAGTACATTTATGTAATAGTTTCAATAGCTAATTTATCATGTTGCCCACTTTAATATATGCCTATGCTATATTTTGCCTATGTTCACATTTGCCTATGCTAATCTGTTACTTCAGTAAGTAGATTCACATGAGTATAGTGAGAATCTTTGTACCTGCTGTAATGTTACCTGATGCAATGTCTGAAGGTTTGTAGTTTCTGTAAGAATGGATATTTCAAACAACATCTTTTGAACAAAGACCTACATTTTTATTATTTGTCTATTAATTTCATTTATGTGCATGGGAATGAGCTCTCTCTCTCTCTCTCTCTCTCTCTGTCTCTGTCTCTGTCTCCATACTCATTTGGGTAGGTATGTACTTGTTTTCCTGTGTGTGTGAATCAGATGTTGACATAAGAAGTTTTCTCAGTCATATATTATTGTTTTAATGATCTGTTCTTGAATCTGGAGCTCAGTGCCTCCACTAGGTTTTCTGGACAGTGAACGCTAAGTACTACCTACCCCTGCCTCTCCACTGCTGAAATTATAGATATGACTTGCCTGTCTAGTTTTTTCTGTGGGTGCTAGGACTAAACTAGGGCCCCCCTGCTAGTGCTATCTCCTCAAGTTCTCAGATACTCTTCACAGCAATTAGCTGTCAATTTGTAACCACAAGGAGAACTTCTTTTTTTTTTTTCTTTTCTTTTTTTTTTCTTTTTTTTTTTTTTTTCCAGAGCTGAGGACCAAACCCAGGGCCTTGCGCTTGCTAGGCAAGCGCTCTACCACTGAGCTAAATCCCAACCCGAGGAGAACTTCTTTTAAACATACCACTATCAAGTCTTTACAAAGAATTACATTAACATAGCTTTTAATTCTTGAATTTAGGAACATGTTAGCCCAAAACTTTTAAAATTAAATTTATTAATTTATTTTACATCTCAGCACAGTTTCCCCTCCCTCCTGTCCTCCCAGTCCCCTCCCAACCTTCCCAATCCACCTCTCCCCTGTTTCTATGCAGAAAGGGGCAGGCCTTCCATGGGTGTCAGCACAGCATGACATATCAAGTTGAGGTAGGACTAAGCTCCTCTCCTTATATTATGGTTGAACAAAGTAATCCAGTATGAGGAAATGGATTTTTGGGAATAGGTTCCCAAAAGCCAGTCAAAGCATTAGAGACAGGCTCTGGTCCCACCACTAGTAGTCACTGTAGTAGACCAAGCTACACACTGTCACACTTATGTAGAGCACTTAGCTGCTCCTGGACAAGCTGTTCTAGAGCTTGTAATTTTTCTGATATCAAAGATATTGTTCCACCCACAAAGGTTTATCAGTTAGCTATTTTAAAGGTAAAGCTGTTGGTGCCTTTTAAATACCAACAGCTATTGTGTCCTGCTTATGTATGACCTGAATAGTCTGTGATTGTTCTTGACAATTCCTTTTAATATTTTTCTCAGAGGTATTCTTCATAGGGACTGAAGAGGTGACTGAGAGGTTGCGATCACTGGCTGCTCTTCCAGAGGTCCCAAGTTCATTTTCCACCAACCACATGGTGGCTCACAAACATCTATAATAAGACCTGATGCCCTCTTCTGGCATATAGGAAATGAAAGCAGAACACTGTATATATAATAAATAAATAAGCCTTTTTAAAAAGCATTCTACATTTTATGGTTTGTTTCTGAGATTTGAAGAACATTATTCTGTTTTCCATTGCTGCAACAAATCACATTCCCATAAGTTCACTGGTATGTCAGTCATATATAGCTTTAATTTTCCTATCTGTCCTCTGGTGTTATACATTCCACCCATCTTGTACTTTGTTTCACCTGAAATAAAATTCCAGTTCCTAGAAGTTGAATATTTACCTTCTGAAGAGGCTAATCTCGATGCTAAGATTTTGGTGAAATTATTGTTACATCTGTGCCTATGTCCAATAAACTTACAATTTCAATGTGTTTTCTTTGTATTTTTAGTTTTGGTCTCTGATCATTTAAAGCAGTTTGCCAAATTGTTTTTTGGTCTCTTCTGAATTTTATTGTTGTATCTACTGAAGCTGTTCTTATTTAATCACATCTAGAGCAGTGTGATGTTTAGCAAAAGGTATCATTAAGCCTTTTCATTGCTCTGTGGATGAGTTTCTCTAATGCACACGGGGAATGGTTGAACCAGATTTGATATTGGGGCCTGTGAGAGAACCCTAAGGCATTTCCAATGTCAAAGGATTACCTCGCCTTTCTCCTGTTCATCTGAATTCTTTAGTCCAATGCCCACCCCTGCCACACTGTCTACATTCTCCAGAAGTCTGGGGCCGTTTGATTATATTATCTCTTGAAAAAAAATGTTTCTAAGAATGCTTGTCTACAATCCCTTTTCAAATGACCGTGTTTATCACAATTATATCTGACATTTTTATATTTCTTATAATTTCTAGAAATTATTTCTTTCAAAGTAGTATCATAAGCATGAAATCCAATGTCAGCTGTACTTCTAATCCATTCATCTGTTGGTTCTGATCTTGCCTTTAAAGGCCTAATCAATCTTTTTTATCAAGAATTAGTATTTTCAAAAGCCAAAGACTCAATTAATATTTGTCTGACTTGTGGATCTTTTACTATTATATTTACAGTTGAAATCAACCTAGGAAGAAAATGAGTAAAGGATTCCTTTTTGCCTGGTATAATTTTAGTTAATGATTCAGACCTCTTTCCTGATTCTTGAACATTGTCCCAAGCATTCAAACCTGCTAAATGACATAGGACCGAGGCGTGCAATCAAATTCAAACTATCTTTGCAATTCAGCATATTGACACTCACCAAGAAACTGATCTTGGGGAATATCAGTACCTTTAAATCTATATCATTGTTCTATGGCCCTAATTTCCTCTTTCCACTAACTTATCCACTGTTACTGAGAACAAGCTTCTATAATGCTGTAGGTAAATCTTTCCAGTCTTGGGGGATAATTCTATTCTGAGTTGCCCATAAATTTAACATCTGCTACACACAGGGTAAATGCATACCATATGAAATGACGACTTCCTCAAATCTCCTCAAATCTAACATTACTGTGGGATTCCATTTAACTTCTTCATTACCTTGGGAGTACCTATGGTCTGCTGGTCATTCCTATATAGTAAGTGGATAAACTAAGGTTGGTTTTCTAATATCCTTGCTCTGTACCTCGTGAGTTTCATCATGCAGTGGCATGATAGGTTCTTATCTAAATTCCTCTGTTTGTATCTGAGTATTTTTCTCATTTCCATTAGTAGGTTTTTCCAAGGGTTGTATCTTAACAATAGAAAGTCTTTCTAAAGACTTACTATTTAATTGTTTCTTATCAATTAAATTTTCATATTTGGCACAGTTATCACACCACTTTTTAAATTTAATTTTATTTATTTATTTTTTTAAATTACACTCATGATATTCATTAATTACACTCATGATATTAATCACATTTGTGGTATAGATTACATTCACAGTATTCATTCAATTATATATATATATATATATATATATTAATTTTAAATGCAGAATGTCATTTATTGAAGGGGGGAGGAGGTCTTAAATACAGGCTTACAGCACAATGGGAGGACTCCAGAGGGCAGAAGTTCGCTACTGATGTTTTACAATCTTGCTTCTAATCTGTTAACGCCCATTATTCAAGATACACAGACAAGGAACTTCCCTTAACCATTCAGGAGGGTGGAAACTGGCAGGGAAATTGCATAGGGAGGATATCAATGCCAATTGTTTTTCTGTTGGCTTAGCAGCCGCACTTGAATCTATTAATATTTTGACTACTGTCTCTGCTAGGTGGCCCTGTAGTCAGCACCCTGATGCTTAGACCATGGCGTGGTGGGATTTCTGGTCCTTCTGGTGCAAGTTCAGCCATAGCCGCCAAATGGAGGTTATAACTAAGTCTCTTTCTTTTTTACCAATAGAAGCTCAGGAGTTAGATGTTCAGTTCTCAATCTGCTATATCACAGAAGCCAAGAAGCAACCAGGGTACCTTCCTTCTTGGCCAGAGATCCAAGAAAAAAAGGTCTCTTACCAAGAGTCCCAAACAAACAGACAAATAACAAATCTAATCTCTAAGTCCCTTCCGAATTCTTCCTGTGCATATCTGTATTCCTGGCTTCTCTGTCTTCTCTATGGCTAATTCATTTCAACTAGTCTCTGGCTTCGTCCCCTGACACAAGGTTAATTTTATTAACAGTCTGTCTTGGAGTTTCACAGAGTGATTAAATATCCCACAACACTCTCCATTTAATTTGATGTTGACAATTGCCTTGATGTATATTACATTTTTATGTTTGGGTATGTCCTTTGTGTCATGTTCCTGAACCTGAGGAATCCCTGACTCCAAAGAACCTCCACCTATCTGACCTCTGCTCTGCTCTCCAGTATTGGGCAGACCATTCCAACTGCCCAGTTCTGGCTCCCATATTTACTCTTCCTGTCACTTGTGTTCTTGAGCTGCCCTGAAGAGCACAGGTGAGTATGGGAGCAGGCTAGGACACATGCAGACAGTTTCATCAAACCAATGCTGCCTGTCCACCCAGAGCCGAGGCAATTCCTGATCAGGACCCACATTGGGATTACAATAACCCAGATGGATCTCTAGCTAGAGACCAGTTTATAACCTGCCTCCTGGAAGGTCTTCCTAAGGCTGCCCTCAAACCAGTAAACTATTGAAAGCAAAAAAACAAAAAACAAAACATAATTCAAGATAATAAATAAAATCCATCTCATGTCTCCAAGAGCTTCGCCAACATCAGGGCTAAACTAAACATCTGGAGAGGGAGCACTTCCCACAGGCAGAAGTCTTAGCTAAAGCATTTAAGGTGTACCACGGAAGAGATGAGAAAGCCTGTAAACAGAACTGCCAAATGCTGGCACACGCTATCCAACAAGCTGCCTGAAGGCTTCCTGGTCTCAGGGAGATTTGGGCACCACCCCCTTGAATCCTCTTTCTTATTTAGTCTCTCTGGATCTGTGGATTATAACATATTTATCTATTATTTTACATCTAAATGTCCACCTATGAGTCAGTACATACCATAATTGCCTTTCTGGGTTTGAGTTACCTCTGTCAGGATGGTTTTTCAAGTTTCATCTGTTTGCCTTCAATTTCATGATGTCATTATTTTTTAACAGCCAAGTAATATTTATTAACAATTAATATTCTATTATAGAAATATACCACACTTTCTTTATCCATTCTTCCATGTCAATATAATCCATCTTTTGTTGTTGTTGTTGTTTTGGATTTCTAAGACAGGGTTTCCCTGTTAGTTTTGGTGCCTGTCCTGGATCTTGCTCTGTAGACCAGACTGACCTCGAACTCACAGAGATCTGCCTGGCTCTGCCTGCCAAGTGCTGGGATAAAAGGCATGTACCACCACCACCTGGCTTAATGTAATCCATCTTATAAACAACCTGAAAGAAAACACACACACACACACACACACACACACACACACACACACACACACA
>CABHPR010158047.1:7241-34876 GCA_902168415.1 Peromyscus melanophrys | reverse complement strand
ACACACACACACACACACACACACACACACACACACACACACACACACACAAAATCATCTTATCAGATGCCACAAAAATCTTTGACAAAATAAAACACCCCTTCATGATACAGATTCAGGTTGCATTTGGGCAGGAGAGAAAGAATCAAAAAGGGAGGGTTCAGAGCTTTGGTAAAAAGCTTGGGGATAAGGTAACTCTTTTCATTTGCCTGTTGGCTGGCAGAAGTTAGATAATTCCCATAAAATATTGGGGTCTAAGGAGCCGTTAGTCAGCCATTTTTTATTGTTATCTAAGGGATATTTGGGCCATTTCTCGGAGGAGTAGTGGGACTAAGAAGGGGAAACATTATGTCCCATGACTGCAGCAGAGAGAAAGAAATAAAAGAATAAGAAAAACAAATGTGATCCAAGACCATAATCTCAGACATCCCCAAGATCAAGGAAGGATCTGCGGATTGGCACAACTTACCCAACACTTCGTCAAAAGAAGGGTAAGGGCCAGGACATGTGTACCTGGAGAACCCCCAGAAGTTGCACAGCAATCAATGCATCATCAAGAGAAAAGAGTCATGGCATACACAGCCTGAGGACCCCTGGGGGTCCAACAGCGAGAAATATATCTCAGGCTGCAGTCGTGGGAAATGGCTAGGGACTAGAAAGGGAAAACTCACCAATTGGAGCAGCCAGTGTTGTGCGAAGCAGTCTGGTGACTGGGCAAATGAAAAGTGAGCTGTCATAGATGAAGCAAAACCTTGGTACAGGGTCCCAGGTGCAGAGCACCAGGAGGGCCTGCTTGGTCTCAGCACCAATGTTAGTTTTCTGTGGCACTATGTTATTCATTAAGCAGCACTGTTTACTGTGGTGATATTGTGTTCCCCAACATATTATGCACCCTAATAAATTTGTCTGGGGTCAGAGAACAGAACAACCACTAGATATAGAGGCCAGAAAATGGTGGCACACACACAACTTTAATACTAACATTCCAAAGGCAGAGATCCATCTGGATCTCTGTGAGTTCAAAGCCACACTGGAAACAGCTAGGCATGGTGACACACACCTTTAATCCCAGGAAGTGATGGCAGGAAGCAGAAAGGTATATAAGGCATGAAAACCAGGAACTAGAGTCAGTTAAGCTTTTAGGCTTTTGAGCAGCAGTTCAGCTGAGATCCATTTGGATGAGGACACAGAGGCTTCCAGTTTGAGGAAAGGAATCAGCTGAGGAACTGGTGAGGTGAGGTTGGTGTGGCTGGTTCTGTTTCTCTGATCTTTCAGCGTTCATCCCAATACCTGGCACCGGGTTTGTTTTTGTTAATAAGACTTTCTAACAATTCTTGCTCCATCTGGCACCCAATGTTCGTGGTACGAATTTGCAAAAAGGCTGCTTGCTTGTGGCCTTGCGGGCCCCAGCTCAGGCCCAATCTACACTCGGCCAATTGTGGTGGTGCACGTCTTTAGGATTTGCTGAAGGAAGCAGAGGCAGGAGGATCCCCAGTTTGAGGCCAGGCTGAGAGGCTTGCTAAGGAGAAGCTGTGGCCGGGACTGAGCCACAAATGGTGGCGGTGGGACCATGGAGACAGTGGCTGCTGCTTTGAGTTGCTGGCTGCTTCTCATCATGTTGGTGACTGAGGTAATGCTGCTACCTGGGAGGAAGATTTTACTGCTGCTTGTTCAGAGAAGAATTGCCAGGACCATCATGTTAAAAGAAAGCATCAGCAAAGGTAAGTTTAGAAAAGTTTGGCAAGACAAATGGTGGGGAGAAATTGCTATGAAGATTTTCTCTTCTAGGAAAGAACGTTCATGGTTCTGAGAGACAGACATTTATCAGACTGTGATTGCTCCAAACCACAGAGGCGGCACAAAACAATAAAACAACGACAACAAAAAATATCTGCAGGGAACCATGACCACACCTAACAGCAACTTTGAAATCTTCAAAAGTATGGGACCCCACAAAGATGATTACAAATGGACTATGGTAAAGCCATTAAGCTGATTAACACCATGGAAAGATTCGCTTTGTACTACAAACTGCTCAGGACAGTTTTGAGATGGCTACCAGACATGATTCAGCCTGACAGACTACTCAAACAAGGACTTGAGAAAAGTCCTGCACTTTCCCATTATTCAGAGACTGGACAAATGATAACAAGACTTGACAATTAACCCAAAACTTTTCTCTCAGGAATCTCCAAGGATCACCCTAGCTAAGATCCCTAGCCATAAGTAGATACATAGCCTGAGCTGGCCAACTTGTGTGACTCTATTGGTGCCTAGACCAATTGTCATCAGACAGGTTTCATCCAGCAACTGTTGAAAACAAATGCAGCCCCATACCAAAACATTAGGTGGAGCTTGGGAAATCCTGCAAAGAAGGGGATAAAAGACTGTAGGAACCAGAGGTGAAGGACATCACAAGAAAATCCACAGGATCAACTAGCCTGGCCTCATACGAGCTCACAGAGACTGAACTGACAAGCAGGGAACCTGCATGGGACTGACCTAGACACTCTGCACATATGTTACAGCTGTATAGCTTGATCCTTGTCTTAGTTGGGGGACTGGTGAGAGGTACTGGGAAGAGAGAAGGGAGGGGAAACTGTGGCCAGGATATAAAATAAATAAACAAGTAAAATAACATTATTTAATATATAATTAGTTATCATCTAGTTAATATTTGGAACATTATTTAAATGGAAATTCAAAATAATGCCTGAATCAATGTGCATATGAATGTGTAAATTTTAAAATGCCTTACTATTTTTAAATATGTAATTTTAGCTACCAATACACTTTGACCTGTTATTTGAAATCAGCACAGCAAAATATGGTGCTAAAGAATTTTGTAATACATTTTCATAATGATAAGTCTCAATGAATAATGATACTTATAATTCATAGAAGCACTATAATCAATGACATAATAGAATGTAATTATAATTATCTTTCCCATTAACCATTGTATCTTTGGTCCCTAGATATCACTTCATAAGTGCCCTCTTCTTTCATTAAGAGTCTCTGACAGAAATATATTGGTAATCTATTACTTAGGAAAATGATATAGAATATAAATTGATTACTTTCAAGTAAGGTAAGAAAAAAATACATTGAATAATTCTGCAAGTGTTGAGAGTAAATTTGCGATAATAAGTAAATAGTATCTCTCTAGCATCATCCACTTTGATTTAAATATGACCTTCACTTACTGAGTAGTGTTACAATTAGAACAGCTAATGCAAATCTAATACATAGGAGGCATAGTAGACAGGAAATATAAAAACCTTAGCAAACTCTCTGACACTGCACATCTCCTAATGGAATTGTACTGGAGCAAGACCATGAAAGTGCAAGAGAGAGCAAAAGAGAAAAGATGATCACAGAAAAATTAAAGGGGAGTTACTGTATTTTTAACTAACTCAGTGTTCTCTTCTTTACTTTCCCTACAAGTCAAACAGCAATGTTCTAACTCCATCATTATACCTGATAATTGAGATAAAACATGAAATGAGTTCAGAACAAGGAGGCCCCTCACTTTTTTGCTTAAAGCACACCAGAAAAGACACATTTCTTTACTGTAGTAAATTTTGATAAATTATTATTCATTAAACTGCTGTAAATAGAATTTATTATTTAAATATAAATATAATAAAAATTAAATTATCAAGAGGTACTAGAATGCTGAGATTGGTGGATATCTTCCAAAATGAGCTTTAAACAAAATTATAATGTAGACCCTTATGTGTTCCGACATTTTATGTATTGAAGAGACTTCATTAGACTTAGAGGAATCACACACAGTGAATGAGTCATGAGCTCTGAAATTACTGTGCTGCACTCTGTCAAATTTCAAATAATTAGACTCACATGGCATGAACTCTTTGTTAGTTGGGAGAGTTCATTCAAATTATTGACTTTGAGAAACACACCATTATTGAGTAAATACCACCATAAGTAGTTTGTGTTTTTCTCTCTCTAGTATTGTGTTACATTAACTTTACAATTTTTAATACTGATGAATATGGAGATTATTTGCTATTTTATTAAAGCAGAGTTAGAAGAATGTGAGTAGGCAGGGAAAGCAAGGACAGGTTCCCTTAGATAGCAACTTCTGGTTCCGAGTAGACTCTGAAATGAGAAATATCAAGAAGACACAGGAATGGATATCTACACAGGACCAAAATGGGAAAGAACAGGACTGTCATAAAATACTCAAGTCAGCATCTGGTTGATAGACTTCAGATTTAGAATTCTCACTTCCAGAATATAGAAAGTTTTTACTTTTCTCTGTGGCTTGGTCTTCTGTCTTTTCTGATCATTCAGTTCCTTGTTAGTACCAAGGAATGAACTCTGAAATCACCCAGACAACCACTAGCTCCCTTATTACAATACATATTTATGAACATAATTTCTTTATTGGTGCCAATCTTTTGGCTTGCAAGTGGTCTCAGTTCCCTTGGTAATAGACACCTTAGAAAATATATGTAAATGTGCTGGGTCTTTAATACTACCACTCGGGAGGCAGAGGCAGGCAGATCTCTGTGAGTTTGAGGCCAGCCTGGTCTACAGAGTGAGATCCAGGACAGGCATCAAAACTACACAGAGAAACCCTGTCTCAGAAAAAAAAGAAAATATACATAAATATCAAAAATATAGCATATATTGCCTTCCAGTAATTAAACATTTTTTCAAGATGGCAATTGCTGTACACTCCCTCTAGAAATGCATTGGAATTCAGAATCTTTATTAATATTGGAATTTATAAGTCATTTTCTTGTTACCCTTGTGATAGGTTCTACAGTTACAGTTGACTTGGAATTGTTTTTCTCATATATCCTTCAAAAGTGATGTGGGTACAATGCAACATATAGCACTCAGAAGTTGTTCATGTTACTGTTGGGAGAACAGAGGTCTTTACACTTACAAATAAGAATGAGGGAAACCAAGATGTTGGACGTGCAGGATTGTCTCTTCAAAGAAAAGAGATGTGTAATCTGCTTTATGTACAGAGGGCTGGGAATGGAGGTGGTTAGTAGGTTAAGTGACCTCTGTGTGATCTGGAAAGCGAGGGCACATCTGGACCCCACAAACAGGACCTGAGATAGTTAATAGCCTAGGTAATCGCTGAGCTATCTGTATGACTGAGACCACACCAGATCCTTCCTCCCCTACACCCTTAAGATAACAAGATAATACATGTAGCCTATCTATAGAACCCATCTTCATGGAAAAAGTTACATGTATTTTGAAAAACATTTTGAAGTAATTATGCCTTATTGTGCACACAGGATTGTGTTACACCAGGAAACATTTCCCAAATTATACCGTACTTAATATCCCTAAAATAAACTGCCAGCATCAGACTCTAGATGTTGAACCTATAGCAGCTACTGCGTCCTGTTGAACTGGATTTCTTTCTTGCCTCATGTGGATCATTATTTACTGGCCCTGGTTTGAAGAGAGCCACACAATTATCTCCTTTTGACTTGGAAGTGAGACCATATAACTTTCAAAAAGTGTCAAGACCATTAATTTGTGTCACCATAAATTATTTACTATGTTTTAATATTAAGTTTTATGTCATCTATGGTTATTAAGGTATATATCTCCTTTCTTAGTTTTGAAAAAGTAGAATGAATGTTAGGTAATTTGTATCACAACTGATTCTTATATTATTGCTAGATTGCAGACTGAACATCATTATGTCATTTTTTTTACCTAATATCATTTATTATTATATTATTATTTGTTTGCTTTTCAAGCCTGGGTTTCTCTGTGTAACAGCCCTGGCTGTCCTGGAACTTACTCTGTAGACCACATAGGCCATGAACTTACAGAGACCTGCCTGCCTCTGCCTCCCAAGTGCTGGAATTAAAAGTGTATTTCACTACCACCTAGAACTTAATATAATTATTATATAATATTTTTATTTTGAAATTTTAGGTTTATAATTTCCTTAATTTTGTTATCATTAACACACTTAACAGATATCCTAATATTTGACTATGCTTACATCTCTTGAATAGCATATTATCAAGGAATTATTTCATCACCATTCTATTTACTATTGTTATACTTAAGATTCCAAAGTTCTTTTTAATTAACATATAACAATTGTACATACTTTGAAGTTAAAATGTGATGTATTGATCTCTGTATAAATTGTAACTGATAAACACATCCTCATATTACTGACTTGTATTTTGGGAATAATAACTTTAAGAACACATTCTTTCAGCAGCATTTAATTATATAGTACCTATTTTTTTTCAGTTTTTCAAGACAGGGATTCTCTGTGTAGTTTTGTTGCCTGTCCTGGATCTCACTCTGTAGTCAAGGCTGACTTCAAACTCACAAACATCCATCTGTCTGGCTCTGCCTCCAGAATTCTGGGATTAAAGGAGTCACCACTGCCCTGCCTGGCCTACTACCTAATTTTTTGATTGTAGTAATAGTGGAGTGCCATACATCATTTATATCTCCTCATACTTTCTGCTAACCAAATTTTATATCCTTTAATTTATATCTCTTGTTTTCCACCCTTCTTGATTCACAACCTCTGATAATCATGTCCCTGCCCTGTTTCTATGAGATAGGTTTTCATGGAGTCCACGTGTATGTAATATCCAATAGCATTTGTCTTTCTGTACATAGCGTGTTCCACAGAAAACAGTATTTTTCAACCACAGCCATGTTGTTACAAATTAAAGCATTTTTAGAGCTGGAGAGATAGCTAAGCAATTAGGAGCACTGGATATAATTTCAGAGGAGTAGGGCTCAAATTCCAGCATGCATGTGATAATTCATAATCACCTGTAACTCCAGTTCTAGACCCTCATCTGATCTGTACAGGTATCAGGGATCCAAAATGCACATAGACATACATGTAGGCAAAACACCCATACATATAAAATAATAAAATTTCTTAAATGTTAGCATTTTTAGAGGATATTCAGTATTTCATTCTGTGTATGTACACACACACACACACACACACACACACACACACACACACACACACAATCATATGCATTGCATACAAACACATACACATCTACATATTGTCTGGTTACTTTAGTTGTCAGTTTGACACATAGGGGAAGAAGGAACCTCAGCAGAAGAACTGCCTTGATCAAGTTGGACTCTGGGCATGTCCATGAAGCATTTTCTCAAATGCTAATTAATGTAGAAGTGTCTATCCCTTTGTATGAGGTACCGTCCTTAAGAAAGGTGGGCCTAGGCTTTTTAAGAAAGGTAGCTGAGCAATAAAGCTAGTAAGTAGTGTTCTTCTAGTCTCTGCTTCAGTTCTTGCTTCCAGGTTTCTGTTTGAAGTCCTGTACTAGCTTCTTTCTTTGATGGATTGTGACCTGGGAGTTATAAGATGAAATAAATCCATAGCTCCCTAAGTTGTTTTTGATCCATCTTTTACCAAAGCCATAGAAAACCAATTTAGAATACACACACACACACACACACACACACACACACACACACACACACACACGAGGTAACAGACCACTTTCTGATTGGATAAGGCCTGCTTCACAGTAGGAAACAGGTAGCCCTGTAAATTTGACTCAGAACCCATAGCTGGAGAGCTCAAAGGCTGTCACTGGTAATTCCACTACTCTTATTGTACTAAATGGTCATAATACCAAATTGCCCTCTAAATTGGTATCTGTCTACTAATAAATTAAGAAAGCTCTCAGACCTCATCAGAGATGGTTCTTTTTGAGATGTACAGTGGCCAATGCAGAAACTCACAGCTGTTCAAAGTGCATATAACAACTGTCAGTGGAGTGCTCAGGCAGAATGGAGCATTTATACATATTACATATATTATACATTCTCCTCTCTGGTTCAGGAAGCATGGTTCAGGAAGCACTGTGGCCGAGGGGGCCAGAGATCGGAAGTGCCAATGTTTGGGGAAGAGCAAAGCAAAGCAGTGCATTTTTTTTAAATGAGAGGACCACTGAAGTCCTAAGTTCATAGCACGTGTGATTACCTGCATAAGACCTGGACAAGTTCAAACCAGTCTACATTCTAGCTTGGAGAGGGATGGTGTTTATTGACCTCTACACTTCATTGGGGCACTGTGGATTGTTAATAGCTTTTGGCAAGAGACTACCAGTTTATTTAAGGGTATGGCCTCTTTTAAGGGTAGGTTCTTCATGCTATAGTGGATAGTCTTAAATCTAGGACCATGTGTGCAGCAAAAACCATACATCATAGGTTATAAAAAATAAAAGGATTAGAAATTGAGGGATTATGGAAGTTCAAGTGGATCTGGGAGAAATTATTAGGAGAACTGCAGATGAATGTGATTGAAATACATAGTATGGAATTCTTTAAGAGTTAATAAAAATAGTATGAAAATAATGAAAAACGGCTGCTTATGTTACTCAGTGGTGGACTGCATGCCTAGCCTAACATAATGGCTAAATGAGAACACTTTGAAGGAAGAAAGCATTTTAAATTAATTTTTGGATATGTATCCAGTTTTCTTCTCAATTTTTCTTGCACTCAACAGTTGTCAATGTCTCCAAATATTTTTGTCCCTTACTCTGTTGTAGAAATCCAACACAGCAGCTGAACATACCATTCTATAAACACCAAATTCAGCCAAACTTAAGTAAAATGTCTCATGTATCCAACCTGGAAAGTGGAATTTAATGTATTTGCCACTTTTAAATCTTTATTTCTGTGGGATTGATTCCAATTTAAAAGGCAGGGCACCTACTGAAGCTGATGGACATGCTACCTTTAAAAAGTGCAATTAAGCCATGTTAGAGGGGAGGTCACACCAGAAATTACAGAAATTAAACATTTATAGCACTGAATCAAAAAAGTTCCTGCATCGCACTGATGATCCTCCATTTATACAATTATCCAACGCTTAGATTGCTTGGGTCTCAAAGCATAGAAACCATTAATAGTGCAAAAATAAGTATGAAATGAGCATGAGATGCAGTTTCTAATGAAAAATGTATTAGCCCATGCTAATGCAAGCAAATAGAAGTTAAAAAGATCAGGGTAAGCACAATCAGCAGCAATGGAGCATAATCATTCTTGATGCTCCAAGCAGGAAGAAAATCAATGTTTCCTAAGGCCTGGACCATTTAGTCAAGCCTGTGAACCTTGATAAATGCCTTTGTTCACAACAGAACAACTTTCTCTGTTTTCAACAACATGTCTTAATTGGAAGATAATAGTACATATATGTTAAGTAAGAAAGTATGTGTAAGCATCAGCTACACAGCATGCTAGGTACTGAGTATTAACCCAAGAAGAATAAGTTGCCTATGAACTCAGTTTATGTTCAAATAGGGGAGATAAAGTGAGCAAACTGCCTTGGAAGGTTTAAAAATTATTTGTAGACATAGGCAAAAAGTCCTTTAGGAAATATGCAAGAGGTTGTTAGATAAACATTGGAGTAAGAGATTATATCAGTGTAAATGATACTTTTCTTGGAATGAACCAACTATGAGTCCACACACCTTCTTTTACAGACTTCCATTTGAAGGTATAACAACAAAGCCATGCTGGAAATGATGGCGCACATCTTTAATACAGCACTCGGTACATAGAGACAGGTAGATGTTTGTGAGTTTAAGACCAGCCTGATTTACACAGTATCTTCCAGACAAGTCAGTGATACACAATAAGAACCTGTCCACATTACATAACACAATCTTACTTACCTAACAAGAATCCTAAGATCCAGGCTCAGCAAGAAATCTTGCCTCAATATGTAAAGTTGAAAGTCATTGAAAAGATACTCAATATCAAACTCAGGCTCAAGTACACAAGCATTTTAACATATATACATGCTTACACACATGTTGAAATGTTTGCATATATGACACACACATGAATGAACAAATAAAAATATAACTTTTAAAGTATATGTATTCTATGTTCATGGTAAATGAAGACCACATGAGAATAAGAAGAAGCAAAGTGCTAGAGAGGCCCACAGAAATCCACAAAGATGTCACGACAATAGACTGCTGGCAATGGTCGAGAGACAGCCCGAACTGACCTACTCTGGTGATAGGATGGCCCAACACCCTAATTGTCATGCTAGAAACCTCATCCAATGACTGAGGGAACCGGATACAGAGATCCATGGTCAGGCCCTGGGTGGAGCTCCAGGAGTCCAATTGGCGAGAAAGAGGAGGGATTGTATGAGCGAGAATTGTTGAGATCAAGGTTGGATAAAGCACAGGGACAAATAGCCAAATGAATGGAAACACATGAACTATGAATCAATGGCTGAGGGCCCCCCAACTGGATCAGGCCCTCTGAATGGGTGAGACAGTTGATTGGCTTGATCTGTTTGGGAGGCATCCAGGCAGTTGGACCGGGTCCTGTGCTCAGTGCATGAATTGGCTATTTGAAACCTGGGGCTTAGCAGAGATGCTTGGCTCAGCCTGGGAGGAGGGGACTAGACCTGCCTTGACTGAGTCCACCAGGTTGATCTCAATCCTCGGAGGAGTCTTTGCCCTGGAGGAGATGGGAATGGGGGGTGGGCTAGGGGAAGGGGAGCGGGGCGGGAGGGGGAAGAACAAGGGAATCCATGGCTGATATGTAAAATTAAATTATATTGTAAAATAAAATAAAATAAATAAAGTATATGTATTCTAATATTTGAATATCTAATATTTGAATATTATATTCCTCATAAACTATATACGCTATAACCAATGTTTCTATTGTTTCTCATTAAGATTTCTTCAGAAGATTAATATATCTTTATTCCCCTTTACTGATTATAAATCTTCCATTCATATAATTTGAATTTTATGTTAATTTGAAAACATGTTCAAGGTATGTCATTTAATATTAAAGTTTTTCCCTGCTTCTTGATATTATTTTATGGAGATTTTTGTTGGAAGGATAGCTTTGTTTTTTCAATGCTGGACAATACCTAAGGAATTAGTTGTAAAACATCCCTACAATTTAAGGAAGATTAATATTTTATTTTAATTGAAAGCTTTGTTTCGTTATTGTATAATTTCATTTAATGGCTCAGTTTAAAAGTATAGACTATACCTGAACTGGCCTTTTCCTGTAATGAGGTTGGGGAATACCCTAACTGTCATCATAGAAACTTCATCCAGTAAATGATGGAAGCAGATACAGAGATCCACAGCCAAAGTCCAGTTGAAGAGAGGAAGAGAGGAATATGAGCAAGGGGGGGGGTCATGATAATGATGGAAAAATATGCAGAGACAACTGAACCAAGCTCCTGAGATCTCGTGAACCCTAGACCAACAGCTGTGGTACCTGCATGGGAACAACCTAGGCCTTCTGCATGTGAGAGACAGTTGTGTAGTTTGGTCTGTTTAAAGGGCCCCTGGCAGAAAGACTATTGATCTATCCCTGGTACATAAGCTGGCTTTTGGAGCCCCTATGGTGGGATGTCTTGCTCATCTTTGATGCAGGAGGAAGGGGCTTGGTACTGCCTCAGCTGAATGTACCAGGCTTGTTTACTCCCTATAGTAGGTCTTACCCTTTTGGAGGAGTAGATGTGGGGTGGGTCATGGGGGAAGCAGAGGAGAGAGTGATGGTAGTGGTGGTGGTAGTGGTGGTAGTGGAAGGGTGGAAGCAGGAGGAGTGGGAGGGGGAACTGTGGTTGGTATGTAAAATTAGCAAAAATTAAAAAAAATAAGTGTTAAAGTTTGGGGAAAAAGTATGGACTAGATTTTCTAATTAGTTTGGATGAGTACAACAAATTCTTTTTAAATTGAGTCTTCCAAGGAGGAGACTTTTATTTCTCAGTGTTCTACAGACTAAAGAGTGAAAGATACTGGTCCACTAGGTGTCTGAACAGTCTCCATCCTCATTGTTCCTAGGCAGCAAGCTTCATGCTGTGTCATTGAGAAGGTACAGATATATCTCTAAGGTATCATGAATAAGAAGAGTATTATCATCCATTAGGATTAATAATTATATATATATATATATATAGAGAGAGAGAGAGAGAGAGAGAGATTTAAGTAGGAAACAGATAAAAGAGAGTGGCTTCAATTGAGGGTGTGGGAAGCAGGTCAATACAGAAGGAGATGTAAGGATGAGGAACAAATAAAGCCAACATTGTTTGAAAATAACTTAAGGAATGATAATATTTTATATTTGTCAAAATATATAAATACATGTAAGCATATATGTGTAGACACACACACAGGTCTCAAACCAACATGAGCTGATAATGCTTCCCTCAAGAAGCATATATCAATAAACACAATATCCGGCACACAAAACATCCTTTCCTGTGATTGTTCCCCAAATAATATACATTGTTGATGTATCCAGTTTTGTCTCTCATCAGCTGAAGTCCCCATTGCTGAAGACACTACATACTTAAGACACACTTAAGTCACACACATGTATGACTCAAGGTGGAGCTAACCTCAATTCCTCCCTCCTTCTATCTAGCTTCCATGGTGCCAAAACTATTATTCAGCTTCCAAGAGACAGAAGCAGTCAATAATCCTACCCAGTTGCATACCTAGACACCAAATCAATAACCAGTATAGAAAGTTATTTATTAATGTGTAGTAATTGGGCACTCACAGGTTGTTTTTGACTAGCAGCTATCTAATTGGACTTAAAGCCCATTCAATAGGAAGAGAATCATGCTTAGTACTGAAAACTTATCCAACCTACCAGAGCTAGTTAAGAGCGTGAATCTTAGAAAAGAAGCTACT
The DNA here is from genome assembly GCA_902168415.1 of Peromyscus melanophrys. Classification (NCBI taxonomy): domain Eukaryota; kingdom Metazoa; phylum Chordata; class Mammalia; order Rodentia; family Cricetidae; genus Peromyscus; species Peromyscus melanophrys. The sequence goes on along the minus strand of CABHPR010158047.1, from coordinate 22,166 downwards.
ACTGTCACTTTGAGAGACTAGTATAATTCCTTACTACATTCTAAATCTGATCCTTAGACCCTCAAATATGTATAGCTACACCTACCATCAAACAAGTCTCTCTTTACCACAAATGGAGAACATCACAGAAAATAATGAGCGAAATGCAGAGATAAATGAATCATGATGAGGCCAGCCCTAATGGATACAAATACAGTCCTTAGATTTACATCAACTTTTTGCGTCTATGGCTCAGGGAGCATTATATAAGTGGAGGGCAGAGAGAATGTAAGAGCCAGAATGGCAGGAAGTCAACTGTGAATGGACATGCTAATGTACATAGGGAAATTTCTGAGTGTTCCAGCCTTAGACAAGGAAAGAGACAACTACTGGGAGAGGCAAAATTAATCCCTCCCAGAGATGAGGCTACCTAGTGTTATCTAGTTCAAAGTGGCCAGCCATGATGCCATAAACACACAAACAACAACAACAGTCTCAGTGGGTTGTATTTATATATTTGTGCATAGTAATGAAACAAAAAGAAAGTATCCATTTGATAAGGGGGAGCAAGGGAGAGGTCTGAAGGAAGGTGTGTGAGAAGGGCTGGAAGAAGGAAAACAAAGAAGTGAAGATATTCTGTTTTCATTTAAGAAGTATTTTTAAAAGATTCAAGCAGCACAAATATTAATCTTGCCCCCTTGCAGACTGAATTTCTGAACCTCATATTTACTTTTAAATATCTATGTGGTAGTAGCAAATTTCTTGACCCTCAGACAAATACCTAAATAAATAAATAAATAAATAAATAAATAAAATAAAAAAAATAAAAAGAAAATTCCATTTTGAGACCTGTTGGTTATATATACCTTCTCTACTTGAGGAAACTATGTTTAGTAACAGAAACAGAGCTGACTGCTCAGTGAGAGTGAAGTCATGCTTATTACAGGATAATCTGCTACTACTTATTTACTAAACCATCATGTCCTTAACAACAACCAACAATCATTAGTCCTTACAACCACAGATACATGTAGTCATCACTCATTGAGGAAACTCTTCTTATCAACAGACTGAGACCACTACAGAAAACCCGAACCAAACAAACTGAGGCCCGTTCAGCCCAGTTTCAAGGGGTACTGCTACAAAACATTTTAATCTCAGGAAGTATTGTAGAAGTAGAGGCAGAAAGATTTAAGAGTGAGAACACTGAGGAGTTTGCTCTGAGACTGTTTCCTGATAATATCAAAAGCTGGACCCATAAGGTTGCACCAACATGACTGCCCAGACTTGATCTGACCAAGGATAAAACCAAAGAGCATGCCAAAGTGGACTGGGAAAGCCCTCCACAAGAAATATAGGCCATTGAAGAAAGATGGGAGTGGGAGAGGTGCCTTCTCCAGGGAAGAGCAAACCAATGGGTTGTACAGTGGCAAAATGTTAGCCCTACAATATTCACTCAAGTTACATAGCAACTAATTATTTATACATATATGAAAGCAATGACAGTTAGTGAGAAAAGAGACCATGACTTTGAGGGAGAGCAAGGAGAGGATATATATATATATATATATATATATATATATATATATATATGCGTTTGGAAGGAGGATGGGGGGAATAATGTAATTATATAATAATCTTAAAAATAAAATTTAAAAAAGGGAGCTTTGCTTGATCTTATAATGAGAGTGTTCTGTCTGTGATGGGTTGGTGACAGTACTTTTGGTCTGGTGAAGGCAGAGTGTTATGACAATGGGAACATATAAGGAAGATGCTGCTCATCCCATGATCATAAGACAAAGGCATAGAGCAAAAGAGTAGGAAGTCAAGAGTCCATGGACCCTTCAAAGACACACCAATTCCATATGGAGATAGGAGAAATTTTCTTCCATGCTCAGGGAGGAGAGGGTATATCGGTAGGAGAAATTATTAGATAAATGATAGATGACTGAATTTTTTCCTCCACCTAAAATTTTAACACTTTTTAAAAACAATGCCACGAACTGAATACCCCACAATCAACACATGAGCCCAAAAGAAACCTTTCATAATATACAGCACTGGTCTTTTAGGTATATATAAATTATATATATATATATTTATATATATATTATATAATATATATATACACACACATTGATTTATAGAATTGTAGATCTGATTAATATAGACTAAAACTCAAGAAATTTCAATTTAAAGAATGATCTGTTAGTCTAAATTTATAGTCCCTTCATCATCTTGTTGAAGCTTTATTGTAATCAAGGTTGAGACACAGAATTAATCTACTTATCACTACAAAAAAAATTGAGGAAAATCAAATAAAAAGTGAACTCTGATATATCTGAATTCTTTCAAAATTTTAATTATTTCCATATGTAAGTATTTATGGGTTTATATTTTAATAATTAGCACCAGAGAAATAAAAATCCATATCAATGTTTATTTTTCAAAATGGATTTAGTCAGCAAGGAATGGCCAGAGGGATAATTTCTTAGCTTTTAGTTTTGCCCAGCATTTCCTCACCCAGACTTTACCAAAAGTGTTATGAGGATGTGATAGAAGAGAGAAGGAAAAATAATCAGAAATAAATCCTAAGGTTTCCTATACTATTTTGGAGTGAGGCAGATGTTTGAGTTAAGAAGGCTGCTGGGGGATTGATGTATCCATCTAAAACACACTAACTGCAAAGGCTACTTCCTGGAGCTTGCGGCTCTCTGAGAGCAGAAAACCAGTGTGCTAAGCATTCTGTGTGTGTGCCTACTGGGAACATAACTGGAGAGTGAAGACAAAATTATCATAATCACCCAGAGTTAATTATCTCCTTCAGTAAACAGAAATTTAGCAAAAGGAAGTTAAATGAGAAAATAGATAAGGCAAAATACTCTGGAGTAGTATGAGGGCCAAGGAAATGAGGCACCCTAGGAGCTCACTTGAAGTCTTACCAGCAGCTGGACACTGACAATGTCAGGGACACAAAATAGAAAGCCAGAGAGGAGAGGAGGGAGAAGAAACACACACACACACACACACACACACACACAGAGAGAGAGAGAGAGAGAGAGAGAGAGAGAGAGAGAGAGAGAGAGACAAACAGAGAGTTGGGGAGGGAATGAGGGAGGGTTAGATTTAATATATATATATATATGCACTTTTAAAGAGGATTTCTAGGTGATTCTCAAGAAGGAAAACGTTACAAACCTAGTCAGTGTCTTCACTGTAAGAGAAAAAGTCACTTTCTACTGTGCCCAGGAAGGAGTGGCTTGTTAGGTAGTTTACCACTTGAGAAAGTCATCCGTTACTCATTAGACGGAGAGGAAAATTATAAGTTTAGAACTAATTAAGAATGCAGTAGAGTCAAAAATTGTTGACTGGCAGCCTGGATGATGGAAAACACAGTTCTAACTCTGAAGATATCTACTGTGATTGGGAAAGACAGGCAGCGCAGGTGAGAGGTAATGAACACACTTGAAACATTTTTAACTGGAGTAACATTTTCCAATTAACACTTTTCAGTTAGCCATAGTCAGGAAGACATAAAGGAGCATCATCTAAATTAAATTTCATTGGTTGAGATTGAACTTACAAAGAAAAAAACCCTAACCAAGAGATATGCCTTGAATATTTTCTTCATATTAAATGAATAATTTTTTAATGTACTGGTCATCAATTGACTAAAATTACTTTTAAATCACTACTAGTTGGGAACTAAACTAGGTAAAATACATTGTTTCACACTACTCTATTGATGTAACTATATCTAAGGAAGTAACTATAACTAAGCATTAGTTTCTGTCAAAATTATAATGATGACTATCAAAATTGCTGGTAACATTTTAAAGGGATGAATGGGCTCAATATACTCATCATTTTTAAAATGTACATACAATTTTATAATTTTGAATTTCTACTATTGCTTCTTTCTTACAAAGAATTTACTTAAGATAGCTCACAAAATTTGGAAGCCTTGATTTCATTACAAGAGTTTTTTCTTAAGATCATTTTATAAATTAATATAAATTACATACTCACACATGAATAGACACCAAAAAAGAGCACACAGATGTTTGAGTTGAAGTACACATCTGTTGGCAAGTGAAGAAATTTTGTGTGTGCTCAACTGCATCTGCCCCTCACTTTTTCTTCTATATTTATAACTAAAATGGTATTTTGCAAATTAAAATAATTATAACCAGGAAACAAATCTTGTAGTTTTGTAACCCCAAATGTATTTGTTTGACATTTTATTTTACAAGGGAAAATGCCTTACAAAATACAATCTGTGAATCACAAGTGGGATTTACCTATAAAGTCATGTTTGTAATGATTAATTAATTATATACTATTAACATTATTAGAATTATGTTGAAATACAACATGTCATCAACTGACTAGGTTTTATTGTTATTAGGAAGCAAGATAGTAATTAGAATCACTTTCTAATTACATATCTGCATATATTATATTGATATAAATAGCTGCATTGTTTTCTTGACACCACAAAGAATTAAAAAAACAACAACAACACCCATGATTTATTGCCAACAGCGGCAACCTGTGAAAAATCATTTATATGAAACTGAATTAGCAAACTCCAAGCAATAGTGTACACGTTAAATGGTGTATAGTAATCTAAAGGATTAAGTGGTACTGTAAATATATTATGCAACTGGCTTTTTTACCATTACGTGTTGTCTGCTTCAAAATCTATTAAGAATGCTTTAAGAACATCAAATAAAGTGGAGGGAGCAAGTTATTCATGGAGCAGGCCTGGCCTCCGATAACGTAGGAGGCTTTCCCCAGAGGTGTGGGCCAGGATATGGTGACAAGGACAGAAGCAGCAGTTGAGGTTATGCTTGGTGGACCCTGGTGGGGGAAGGCCGTCTTAGCTTAGCTTCCGGAGCTGGCCTGGCCTCTGGTGAGGTAGGAAGTTTCTGAAGATCTTGTGGGATTGGGAGGTGGGTCTGTTGTTGTTGTTGTTGATTTTACAGTTGTTTATTTCATGACAGGATTTCTCTGTGTAGCCCTGGCTGACCAGGAACTCTCTGTAGACTGGCAGGCCCTGAACTCAGAAATGTACCTGCCTCTGCCTCCAGAGTGCTGGGATGAAAGGCATGTGCCACCACTGTGGGGAGAAAAGGAGTTAGCTGAGCTGACGGGCTCCATAACAACTTCCCTTAAGCTAACCTGGAGTCTGCTGCTGCACTCGCTGACTGGAGACCTAGAAACTTCAGAGTGATAGTTGAAATCACTATCAACTTGTTGTTGAAAATGAGAAAAAGCCAACAAGGCCAAGGAAATGACTGATAGTCAATGGGCTGCCTGGAGTGGGTATTTAGGCTCACCCATATCCATAATAAACGAATCTGCTTTACTTCTCACCTGACTCCCGGTGTATGCATCATTGGCTCCATGCCTTCTCTCCTTCTTCTCCAAGAGGTGTTTAGATGGTTCAGCCCAGAACAACTGGTGCCCAATGTGGGTCTGTTGCCCATGCGGGCATGGGCATTGATCTCATATTGGTTAGGGTCTATTTTTTGGTTGCTGTGATCTTTTGGGGGGTCCTGATTTTTGCCCTTTACTGCCTGGTGCATGTCATGTCTCTGTTCCTCTGGATGTTTCCTTTCTTCTGAGGTGCAGTTCCATGCCCCCTGCTTGGTGATTATTCAGTGAGTTGGCCCCTTGGTATTTTGTGTTTTCGGTCCCTTCAGAGGTGAGCACTAGGACCCCCTCTCTCTTTTCCTCTCCTTGTTTGTCCGTTTGTCCAGTTAGGGAGGCACAGCTTTTCAGTTCAGTTTGCCATCCAGACGTGGAACCCAAGAACTGCTTTCTGTCCAGTGACACTGCGTGGGCACATGGCCATGGCCTAACAAACCAAGGAAGTCCCCCACTGAGCACAAAACATTTGGGTCTGTCACATTTTCTGCTATTGTCTTCTACTGTCTACTCCACTTTTCCCTTTTCTAGAAAATGGGCAATCTGATCTCCTCCCTGTCTCTTGAGGAAGCTCTTCCATCTTCAGATGATGAGGAAAGGAGCCAGTCCTGCCTGGCAGCCCCACCCAAAACTCCTCACATTTCTGGTCTGTCCCTGCTTCCCTTCTGACTTCTACACTTCTACCTCAATATCCTTGACAGGAAATCTGCCCTCCAGCTTGCCCTCCCTATTCAGCCCTTCCTTCCACCCCCTACCCCTGACATATCTGCTCCCATACCTCCCCTGCAATGTAGGTGCCTGTCAGAGGCTTATCCTGTTAATCTGGGACCAAATATAGCTAATCAACCGTGGGTGCCTAACCTGTTACGGACCTTTCACTCATCCACAAGGCAGTCAATGAGTCTGGTCCAGTCTCCTACTATTTTGAACAAGTCCTTAGACAGTGGCTATGCAATTAGAAACCTACTATGATTGGTGCCACCTTCTTAAGGCTGTTTTAGAACTCACTGTTTCTCTTAATTGGTGATCTGCATATGATGACCAGGTGGAGGCCCAGGCCAGTCTCAACTTACAGTATGGGCTTAACATCACCCTAGGCATGTTCACTTGGAAAGGCCAATATATTGATCCTGTCTTACAATTTACCATTGGCCAATATACCAACTGCTAGCAGGTCTCCGATTTAAGGCCCTTAAGGCATGCGCCCCTTGTAACCCCTTAGCTTACTTGTCCAACAACTTGGGGAGTCTTTCACTGACTTCAGATCACCAGGCTCTTGCCACTCTGGCAGATCACACCTTGTTGGGGCCGTTGTAAACTTGGCCACTTGCAGCTCAATTACCCTAATTCACAACCAAGTCATGCTGTCCCAAGTATAACAAGGGCTTCCTTTGGGCCAAGGATTGCCACTCACAGCCTTCAGACAATGCTCCTTTAAACTCTCAGCAGGGAAGCCCTCATCCCCACCAGTAAGAGGGAATGGTCCTACCCTTAAGCTATTCTAGACTCTTCCTGTTTTCTCACACTCACCCATGATGACTGTGTACCTTGATGGCTCACCCATTTAAGGGCTGGTGGACATGGGTGCAGATGTCACCATCCTTACAGAAACCAAGGCTCTTCAGTTTCCTCATTGGAAGTTCCGGCCTGGCCCTGCCATCAGCAGATAGAAGGCCAACAAAATACCCTTACTACTGTGAGACCTGTCAACTGGAAGGACATGGATGGCAATTGGTGTTTTTTTTCCCAATCATAGCCAGCGTCCCTTACAACAACTGGGGAAGGGACATTCTAAGAACAACTAGATCTGGGACATTTAGGGCCCTCTACTAGTAGGTACAACACCCCAAATTTTTTGATTAAAAAGAAACCAGGCTACTACTGGCTCCTCCAAGACCTGTGCGCTATTAATGTTCAAATGGAAAAAATGGGATTCACCCAGCCAGGTCTCCTACAACCCAGTGTTATTCCATTAACCTATCATATTGTTGTGTTAGATATTAAAAATTGCTTTTTCCAGATCCCATCAGTGCCCATAGATTGATGCCTCTTTGGCTTTACCATCTGAGAGCCTAACATGCATATGCCTGCCCAGAGATTTCCATGGACTCTTTTACCCCACAGCATGAAAAATGGCCCTTCAATATGCCAGTTATATGTCTCTGAGCCTCAAATGTAATACCAAATGATGCCTTACTAGTCCATTACAAGATTGACATCCTTGTTGCTCATCCTAATCCCTATTACTTAAAACAGTTTCTCAGTCATTCCTTAAGGATCTTGCCAGTCTAAATTTACATGTTGCTCCAGAAAAGGTTAGATTTGCTCCCTCTTATACCTTTTTGGGGTTCTCGATTGTGAAACAAATTCACCCACTGTCTTTCACTTTAACATCTAAGACTCATCATTCACTTACAGAGTTATAACAAATTTGTGGCACAGTCAATTGGGCTCAAGCCATTCCTGCTAATTCCAGAACATAAAATATGATGCCTTTTCTCTTTATTGGAAGGGCCTGCTTGCCCATCTGCAAAAATACAGCTCACCCCCCAAGGGCTTGTTCTCTTTGATAAGATTGCTTTGCTCTTTGTCCTCAGAGTCTTTGAATAGACATAACCCCAATAAGTCCCTTCAAACCATAATATTTTGGACACTTTCTGGTTTCTTGGTGGTCCTATGGCAACAGGTACCCCTAATGTGGGTACGTCAGGCCTTTTCTGACCTTCACAAGGTCACCTCAAAATTTGAGCAGACCATTCATTTGGGCTCAAACCCTCAAAAGCTGACTCGAAGGACCTATAACCATGAGCCAGACAAGATCATCCTTCCCTTTTCCCTGAGACATTCCCAGCCCCTCTGAGATGATTCCATTAGATTCCAGGAGATGGTCACTGGATTTCCTGGTATTATTAATAACCACCCTCCTCAAGACAGGAGGATTATAACATTATAGCCTCTCCCTATTGTGATCAAGCCTTATAGTGTCCCTTCTTCCACACCCATACCCCATATGACCATGGCTTTCTCAGATTCCACCAAGAATAAATATGGATTTTTGATAAATCATAAAAATACTGAAGATACATACCATATCCTCCCAAATCCTAGCTCAGTTCAACTGGTTGAATTACTGGTGTTTCTCAAAGTCTTCATAGAATGCCAGTTTGAACCTGTCAATATTTTCTCTGACAGTCAATATTGTGGTGATATATTGTGTACCCTAATAAAATTTGCCTGAAGATCAGAGAACAGAACAAGCCACTAGATTAAGCATAGATGCCAGGCAGTGGTAGCACACATCTTTAATTCTAGCACTCAGGAGGCAGAGAACCATCCGGATCTCTGTGAGTTCAAAGCCACCCTGGATTATTTGAGATTGACTCAGTCTAGGAGAGAAACAGAGCCAGGTACACACCTTTAATGCCAGTGCTTGGGAACCACAGGTCTTGAATACCAACACTTGAAATCTCATGCCTTTGCTACCAATATTTGGAAAGCACACACACCTTTAATCCCAGCACTAGGAAGGAAGCAATATGGCTAGGTGAAGAAAAATATATAAGGTATCAGGAGGCAGGAACTAAAGCTTTTTCAACTGGAGAGATCTTTTTGGCTGGACCTGTTTCAGCTGAGCTCCTTTCTTCTGAGGACTCAAGGCTTTTAAGCTGGAAGCTTTTTGGCTGAGCCCTTTTTTGGCTGGACTGCTTTTGGCTGAGGAAGCCTTTTTGGTGGAGGACTCAGAGGCTTTAAATCAGAGGATTCATGGAGATCGACTGAAGATTCAGTAGTGGTGAGAAGTTTCTCTAGTGGAGTATTCCTTTGTCTCTCTGATCTTCCAGTATTTACCCCAATATCTGGCTCTGGGTTTTTATTAAAAGACCATTTTAGAATTTGAGGAACATAATATGCTGTCCATGTAGCACTCATCCTATCCTTTTCTTATGTCAAGAAATGCACAAGCCCCTTAGATGTTGCTATGAAATCACTCCTAGATGTTTTGGAGCAAAAGGCATAACCATGGTACATATATCGTATCTGTGCTGTGAATATCACTTTGTATGCTGTGAATGTGTTGCTCTGATTGGTTAATAGATAAAGTGTTGATTGGCCAGTAGCCAGGCAGGAAGTATAGGTGGGCCAAGCAGAGAAGAGAATTCTAGGAAAAGAAAGGCTGAGCCAGGAGATGCTCCCAGCCTCCACCATGAGAAGCAAGATGTAAAGATACTGGTAAGCCACAGACCACATGGCAAGGTATAGATTAATAGAAATGTGTTAATTAAGATGTAATATCTAGCTAACAAGAAGCCTGAGCCATTAGGCCATACAGTTTTAATTAATATAAATTTCTGAGTGATTATTTTATAAGTGCCTGTGGGGTCCTTGGTGCTGGGTGAGCATAGGAAAACCTTCAGCTACATATCTGGTTTCATTCCAATCTCCCTGGCATTCTCATTGGGGAAATGAAAGGATAGATGCTCTGATTACACCAGTTGATGTTGACCTCTTAGAGCAGGCCCAAGCACGTCATTAATAGTTCCACTTATCCTCACAGTCTCCATAGGATGTTTCCAGAACTCCCTATTTCTCAGTGCAAACACTTGGCATGTTCTTGTGCTACTTGCACCCCTCTTGTGCCCTTGGGCCCTTTGAATAGAAGTGGGGCCGATCCCCGTGGACTGTTGCCCAATGCACTCTGGAAAATGGATGTTACACATCATCCTCTTTTTGGAAACCTTAAATATATTCATATTACTGTGCTCTACTCTTACCTATGCTATTGCCCTTTCCAGGGAATGGGCTTTCATGCAATCAAAGCTGTTAAGGCAGCTATGCTGATTATAGGAGTGCTCTGGGCTTTAAGGACTGACAATGGGCCCACTTATGTCTCACAACAATTTAATGATTTTGTTGCTTCCTGTAGGATCCACCACATGTTTGGAATTCCCTTCAAGGACAGGATATTGTGGAAAAAACCAACAGAACTCTTAAAGCATTCTTGACCAAAGTTATATCCTCTGAGGCCAAGTACAATCCTCACCTGACGTTGATTGAGACCTTGTTTCATTTCAGTTTTCTCACATTTGATGATAGCAGCTTCAGCCCTGCTTACAAGCATTGGGCCTTTTTGCTATGAAATACTTTCCTCCCATTGGTCCAATAGCAGGACCCCATCTCCCTGCTATGGCACAAACCCGCCCAATTGCTGAATGGAGGGCAAGAATATGCTTGTGTCTTTTCACAGGATCCAACTGCCCCGATATGGGTTCCTGCTTGGGATATACAACCTGCCCTGGAAAGCCTAGAGGGAACCAAGGAAGATGTTCAGGAGGACACTGATGCTGCTGATTCCCCTTGCATTGGATTGAATAATATTACTACCTACTTCAAAAACAAATATCTTAGCTCAACATGACAGTGGTCCTTGCGATTTCCTTAGAAATCTATTTTTTACCCAACGTATGGGACAATTTTCAAAAAAAAACATGATCCTTCATGGATTATCACTTATGCCTTACTTGGCACGGGGGGGGGGGGGGGGGGGAGGCTTTTTGTTACTAATAATCATTTTCAAGTTTCTATTACAGAAAATGTCACAACATGCTCCATCAACAAGACCACCCTCCAGGTGCTTATGGCTTTAGAATATCCTTAACACAGTCACTCCCCATGAGGTCATACAGGCCTGGCTTACAGAAACCCATAAGATTTCCTTTTTTATAACATTGCCCCCACCATAGAATGCTTCCCTGAGTAGCAATCCCTTCAGGGCTGGTAGTCAATGATAGGTAAGGACCTGATCAGCAGGCCAACCTAAGGCAGGCACAGTCCAATGTGAAGGACACTCTCTGAGGCAGGGATAACAAGGCCAGAGCATGGAACTTTGACTCCCACTAAGCTGCCAAAGAAATAGATAGAAAGGTGGATATGTGGGGAGAAAAAAAGCCAGTCAAGCTGATGGGGCTGTGGCTGCTTTGACAGTGTGCAAAAGGATGCTCAATAACAACTTAAACTTAAAAAAGGAAATCTTATGGGTTTCTCTAAGCCAGGCCTGTATGACCTCATGGGGAGTAACTGTGTTAAGGATATTCTAAAGCCATAAATACCTGGAGGGTGGTCTTGTTGATGGAGCATGTTGTGACATTTTCTATAATAGACACTTGAAAATGATGATTAGTAACAAAAAGCCCACCCCCACCCCCAAGTAAGCCCTTTAAATCAACCTGGAGTCTGATGCTGTACTTGGTGATTGGTGACCTACAAACTTCAGATTAATGAGGCCAATGAGAAAAAGCCAACACAGACAAGGAAATGGTCAATAGCCAATGGGGTGCCTGGAGATGATATTTAGGCTCGTCCTATATCTATAATAAATGAGTCTGCCTTTTACTTCTCACCCAACTCCACACCTTCTCTGCCCCTCCCCCAAGAGTTGTTTAGGGTGTTTGGCCCATAACACACCACCACCAGAGCAGAAATTGTGGGAATGGCCAACCAGTCACTGGTCCAGCCTGAGACCAATGCCATGAGAGGAAGCTCACCCTTGGCACTGCTTGGAGCTTCAGGAACCAGAGAGGCTAGATAGTCCAGAGATGTGTATAGAACCAAACATGACTGACAAAAAAGAAAAAGAAAAAAAGAAAAGAAAGAAAGAAAGAAAGGAAGAAAGGAGAAAGAAAGAAAGAGAGAGAGAGAAAGAAAGAAAGAAAGAAAGAAAGAAAGAAAGAAAGAAAGAAAGAAAGAAAGAAAGAAAGAAAGAAAGAGAGAAAGAGATGTCAATATAATGATGCCTAAGAATAGTCTACTATACTCATCGTTTGGTGCCTAGCCTGGTTATCATCAGAAAGTCTTCATCCAGTAACTGATGAAAACAGAGTCAGAGACCCAGAACCAAATATTAGGAGGAGCTCAGGAACCCTGCAGACGAGAGGGAGGAAGGATTGTAGAAGCCAGAGGGGTCAGGTCAATGGTGACACAAGAAAAACCACAGAATCAAGTATCCTGGACTCATAAGGGGCTCACAGAGACTGAAGAGACAACTTGCATGGTACTGACCTTAGGCCCTCTAAATTTATGCTTCAGTCATATAGCTTAGTTTTTTTTTAGAACTCCTAACATTTTGAGCAGGGGCATTTTCTGCCTCTTTTGCTGGCTTTTGGGACCCTATTCCTCACTCTGGGTTGCCATGCCCAGCCTTAGTATGAGGATAGGCACTTAGTCTTATTGCAACTTGATATACCTACCATGTTTAGTTGATAACAATGAGAGGCCTGTCCTTTTTAGAATAGAAAAAGAAAAGGAATAGATGGGGGAGCAAAAGGGAGGTGTGGGGAGGGGGTGGGAGGAGAACAGTCAGGGGAAACTTTTGTAGGGATATAAAACAAATAATAAAAACATTTTATAAAAAGGAAAAGGGGTGGGGAGCCATGGATGAGCTATGTTGGTTTTCTGCTCTTCCAGAGGACAGGATTTCTGATCCAGGAACCCTTATCTGGCAGCTAACATCTGCATGTAACTCCAGCTCTAGGGTACTCTCTGGCCTCTGTGAGCATTTACACACAAGTGGCACAAATTTACACAAACATAGCTTATAGATAAACAAATGTAAAAACAAGTATTTGTAAAACATGAATATCAAATAAGATAACTTAATGAAAATCCAAACTAAGGTCTTAAAATATGCTTTTTTATGAAAACAAAGGAGATATTAAATGTATCAAGAAACAAAGATAAAAAGAACCTACTTTTGGAAATCTGATAATTTTTGAGAGATGTTTCTTTTATAATTATAAGCATGTATGTCGATATATAGAATATAAACTATCCTCAGCTTTTTTACTGCACATATGCCAACACCTCTTTATTATCTACCAATAAAATTCCAGTGATTTAATGGAGTAAGTGAACCTAATTTCAAATATGAGAACTGACTTACTTTTGAATAAGTCATAAATTTTGTAAAAATCATCTGACCTCCACATTTTTATGTCAAAATATCATAATTTCCTGACATAGTAATTTACATAGTATCAAAGTCTAAATGTCACATTACTTTACTCAAACTTAGTATCTATACAAAAATGTCACCTTAGTTTACAGAGAAGTTTTCAATTTCTGTGAATATAGTAGTATGTCTAATTTAGAAGGTAGTTACATAGGTTAATACTTAATTAACTGTCTTAAAATGTACAGTTAGCTTCCAAAATTTAATGTTGCACTATATGTATATATTTTATTGTTTTCAATAGAAATATTCTATAGTCAGAGATCTGAAACTTGTTCTGATTATTCATTTACTAAAGTGGTGCTATCTTAGAACAGATGTTTCCATTTACCCAAAATGTCATTTATCTCTATAAATTTCTTTAGTGAAAAATATTTACTTTTAAACCATCATGCCAAGTTAAGAATATGCTAAATGCATTTAATAAAATATACATAGCATATTAAATAATGATATACTTTGAGATTAAACATTACTTTGGGATCATAAAAATATAAAGAAAAATATTAAGCAATGTTACACTGAATCTTAACTGTATGCTGAAATAGATGATTGTATACATATATATTGTATATTATTGTAATATATATATATATATACACATATACATAAAGTTGTTTGAGAGTATATTCCATTGTAAAAAAAAGGATGGTGTTTGTTTGAAAGTGTCCTTACTACATAATATTTTACAACTTGGATATGAAAATGAGACCATTTTCCCCTAGAAATTATGAAAACATGTATCTTGAAATTATCAAGTGTATTTTCACCACAGCCATCCCCTTTCTCATACACATGCTTCACATGAACATCCTTTGATAAAAATCTTTGTTCATAACAGAAAATCCTTTTCACATATTTTGTCTATCTTAAATATCCACATTTTCTATAATGTCTTATATTATTTAAGAGGGAGGGAAATGAATTAATTGGAGTTTCATTGTGAATTTCTATAAGTATATATTTAAAGGTGTCATTTTCACACATGTGTTCAAGCATATATTTCAAGTTTGAATTCTCTTCAGACATATCCACTGACCACAAATATTATGCAATGTTAGCTTTACATTTTTACTTATTTAATTATTATGAACTAATTGTACCAAATCATGGATGAACCCATTACTTTCTTGGTACTTACTTCCTCAAACACTTATTCACCTTCAGCTACCATAGTTTCCTGTTTTCTGCTAGCTGCACTCTTCACACTTCAACACATTCACCCTTTATTTTTCGTCTGTTTCTTTTAGATTCCATATATCTCATTTACTTTGTTCAAACTGGTGATAACTATTTTCATAAATTTCTTACAAATAACATAATTACATTATTCTTAATAGCTGAAGAAATAAATCATTGTGCATATGTGATAAATATTTGTTAGCCATCCACCAATTGTTTGAATCTATTGTGATTCCATGATGTCATCACTGGGAAAGCACCACAGTATCTTCCCATTTTATATCCTTTTCTTTTCCTTCCTTCCTTCCTTCCTCCCTCCCTCCCTCCCT